>QLPA01002068.1:0-36576 GCA_003313945.1 Lactifluus pinguis | reverse complement strand
GCAGGGCGCCTACCGCCCTTGTCTCCGCCATCGGATAGAAGTACCCCCCGTAGACTTCATCAACAAGCCACCGTCCGCCATGGGGCTGTTGGTAGCAACGAAGGTAATGGTATGCGTCGAGAGCCATCGGATGAATACGACGACCTCGAAGATCACATTCCTGACGATGATCTTCCGGACACAACTATGCTGGACTCCGTCGTTCTGCCTGCCATTGCTTCGGTAAGGCAGGGAAGCTTTCAACCGGATTTGTCTCATTGCTGATTTCTCTTTTCCTAGCTTTTCCCGCGTGTGTCTACACAGGAGGCGCGCGTTGCTTTAAGTGCCTTGCAGAGAGCCTTCACGGAGGCGGAGCGGACGATACCAGGTGTCACAATGGAGCTGGTGAACGAGATTGTGGACTCAGTGGAGCATGTCGAGGACGAACGATGAATGGCCCTTTACCCCCGACGTTAATTTTCATCCTATGGGCTACATTATCTTTCTTAACCCTGTTGCGAAGACGCCTCCCTCCTGATGTACTAAATCAAAGTATTAATGCGTTTCATGGTGGACTGTACAAGTCGAGTTTAAAGAAACTCCTATCATATTTACTGCATCCCCTCATCACTATTCTGCGACTGTCCGTTTTGACTTGGCAGATGACGCCCCTTTCTTTTTGACGCGCTTCACTTTTATAGGTTCTGGAGTCTTCGCACGAGGAATTTGCTCGTCTACGACATACGCTGGGAATGATGAGAGCACTTGGAGTGCCGCATCGGTGGAGCGAGTAGCCATTGGCGCAGCGGGTGGCGGATTCAAGGAGGGTGGCGGTGGAGGTCTTGCGCCTTCCGGCATCTCTCCTTCCTTTTCCACCGCGAAGGGTTCGGAAGGGATGACAGACGCAGAGTCACGAAGCAGGCTGGGAAAAACAGGTTCTGTGGCTAAGGATCAGATTAGGGCATATGGGGGAAAACGTTAGTACGAACCTTGTGACAATGGTGGGAGGTCATCGAGATGAACTATTGGTATGGAATCAACGTCACTGGCAGATGGCACCGAACGCGGTCTGTCTGGTATATAGTATGGGTCGTTCCGACGAAGCTCCATCCTCTCTAGCCGTCGCTGATGTTGTGTGTAGATGAGCTGAGGCCAACTCGACAAATTTACAACTCACCTTCTCGCGTTCCATCTTCTCTTCTTCCGTCTCTGGAGTGCCCGGAGAAAGGATATCGGGTTGGGTGCCACCAGATTTTAGGGTCGCCACTTTCTCCTTCCCTTTACCCTTCCCTTTACCCTTGACTTTCTTTTTCGTCAAAGGGCGTTCGCCTTCCTGAGTGCCATCAGCGGCGGTTGGGTTGGCCGAGGAGAATTCCTTGGGGGGCAGGATAATCCAGGCATCAAGATCAAGGGATTCCGGAACCGGGACACTCTCTTGGGCGACCACGCTGACGGAATTCAGCTGGTAGTTAGAGAAGAGTGGGTTGATCAAGAGTAGGCTCTTTGGATAAGCAGGATGCTGGCTGGTATCATTGACCAAGGGACCAGCCGCTGGATCTTCTGGACGAAAAGATGCAAGATCGGCGCGGATGAAGGTGAATAGCTGCACCGCATTTGCAGCCTAAGACGATCCCATTCGGAGTGAGATTCACAAAAACATATCCACTCGACGCACCCGCTCCTGTACCTCAATCTCGGAGTGCGAGGTGAAGTTCTTGAGCCGAGAAATAAGGGTGTCGACAACTTCTTGGACACCTTGAATTTTTCCATTGTCCCAGTCCTGAGATAGATCCATCGACCATGCACCGAAAAGCTTCACTGCAGCTTGAATGTAGGCCCCAATGGTCTCAGAGGCAAGAAGCGAGACGTTAGGATGAAGAAGATGTGATAGAAGTTTCTGCGGCTCAGCAATCTCTCTGTCCCACGGATCATTATTATGATGAACAGATACGGACAGATTTAATAAAAAGCACCACCTGCTGTTCTCCCCACAAATCCAAGCCGCAGCCCATAAGACTTCCGCACAGCTACCTTCTTCCTGTGAATTTGCTAGGAACGTTTCGTCTCGCAACAACCTTGTCATTAACTCGACAGCCCAGCGCTTGACACCTCTGACCCTTGCCACGATATCAACAAGCTGTTCTCTGATCTGATCACCCACTTTGACAGATGCGATATGAGTTAGGTCTAGGAGAACCGTTAGGTACCACTGGAAGTCTACGACATTGTCGTATGTGTCGTATGAGCATATCTCGAGAATGCGCCGGACAAGTATGACGCGATAAGATGAAAGCTGGCTTGGGGAAAGGGTTGGTCCTGCGCCATCAGAGGTAGACGACGCGATGTTATGTGAAAGTGACTGTGCTGCAGCGGGGAACGGAGAGGAGTCTGAGCGGACTAGATATGACAAGAGCTGTTGTACGATTGATTGCAGATTATCTCTGGTGACCTAGGGTGGAAACACAGAAAGTGTTCGAATTTCAATGGAAGGTGAATAAAACCGACACACCATGGCAGAAAGTAAATCAAGAGCACGCATGCGAATGCTGAGGTCCTGATCGCCGATACTTGACAATATCATATCTTGATATTCTGCCACAAGATTACGATGTGTGGGGACTATTTTGGCGAGTGCCAAAAGTGCGATATACTTTACTTAAGACAGCGACTCTTTAGGTTAGGGTAATTCCGAGCCATAGTTTCGCTCACAATTCTGATCGGGATCCTGAAGAAATGCCGCAAGTTTCGTAACACATAGCTCAGCAAGCGAATCGCCAGATGTTTGTCGTAGCATTCCCCCAACAATGCAAGTATGCACACATTCATAGAGAAGAGATATGGCCGGGGTTGTGGATATAAGCTCCGTAATTGGAGGCTGGAGCTTCTTCACCAGGCGTGGCTCGTATGGGGAAAGAAAGCCAAACTATGATCTGTGAATCCACGCTGTTTGACAATTTATCGCCATCGCTCACCAACTTGATTAATTTTATAAGCATCCAGTTATTAGACGATGTGGTCATCAAATGGAAAAGCTGAGGAGCCAGAGAAAGATAATCCCTTGGTTCTCTTCGAACCATCTCACACAGGACATTGATGGTAGTAGCAACAACGCCTGAGACAATGACTCGTGAATTTGTGGTGATTTGACAGCGAATTCCTTACCCGGGTCTTGATCTTCTAGCTTTTCTTTGAGTCGTGAGATGGCGAAAGGCGTTGCTTCGGGATACTTCACTAGTGCCTTGTAGACCGCGATGATCGCTCTCTTGCGAATGTACGGTTTCGAGTGATTGAGCATTGTCACAACGTCATGAGAAAGATCCCGGGCTAAATCTGGGGAGATGGTGTGAGAGAGGCCATTGAGACTGATAGCGATATCGTTAGGATTTGAAGTCAGGTCCTGGATACGATTCCGTGATTAGGATTGACCAGAGATTTTAGAACTTCACCTTCTTCAAGAGGTTTGTAGTGAGCATAAGAACATCTGTGTCCGGTCCAAACGACTGACTAGCCGCCAGGTATCCCACAGCCTTAAGGTGATACTTGGGTGATGACATGACCTCTACGACGTGAAAGGACGCCCAAGACATATCATAGCCAAGCATTTCCAGCTTTCATTGCCACATTTCAGAGACATAATCTTCGAGACACGATTTGACTTACGTAGGTGAGTTTGAGGACAGCGCCGGCCTTGAGTTCCATGTCCTTACTCTTAATCTCCTGCCTGATCTCGTCGACCGCTTGCGCAATAAATTTTGCGTCATCTCTTTTGTTCGCACGTAGACCGCGAATGAGGTCTTGTAATGTCCTTTCCCACATGAGTGGCCGACGCAAGTGGATGTGTCCAATTCCGGGCCGGAGTGATGGCCTCTACCAGCACCACGAAGGCTTTGTATGCACATATACACCACTTATTGGACGAGCATGTTGCCACGCATCTCACAACTAATTATGTTGACTGCACTCAATCGCACGTCTACGAGGTCGGGTCTTGTTTTTGTAGCTACAGAGGGACTGAGTGTCTTTTTTTCCTGCATGCAGGCACTCATGGGTGGTCTCATGCCGGTCGCCGTGGATGACCCTCATTCTCTGGTACCCGCTTCGGATCCATTGGACGATTTCGTCCGGAAATATTGTCAGATTGAACCGAAGTACACATGGGAGAGGCTTACCGCAGTTAAGAAAGCTCAAGACTTCTTAAATCGTAACGTTAAAGCAACGCTGTGCGAGACAGCCTTGACCACGAATTTCCCCGATACGTTCTGTAGCTGCATATTCTGATGATTAGTTAGGATTCTCGTCATTACTGACCTGCTTTCTCTCCGTAGATTTTCAGGTCTCCGACTATGTCCCAGACCCTCCGGTTCTTGCTCTTCGATCCATTCGGCACACTCCAAAACCGGGATTTTATAAATTGTCACATCCTTTTCCTTCCGGTATGAGGGAAATCCTCAGTCAGAACGTGAAGACATCAGTTTTAGAGGAAGCTTTTGAAGACAACATTGACATTCAAACAGACGATCCTCTGTGAGCTTCTCGCGGAGGTGTTCGTCTGTGCTGCTTGACTGACTGGACTAGTCATTCCCGACTGGCCATAGATAGTCACAGATGGAAAGAAGTTACGTCGTTATATCGGGAAAACGTATTCTCCACCCAGCAGACAAGCGGAACAGAGTATCCACTCTCTTCTTCATTCCCAAATTGGCCGCCATCACCACCCCTTCTGGCCCCTTGTCCTCAAACTCCGCCCCTGTTCTCTAGAATTACCATAACATCAGGGCAGCCCTCCCGCGTTCCTAGAGCAATGGCCGATCTTCCGTTAATGACACCCCTCGCAAGTAGCGACGATGACAAGGGAATGCTTGAGTACTCAACTGCCATTGACGGGTGGT
The DNA here is from genome assembly GCA_003313945.1 of Lactifluus pinguis. Lineage (NCBI taxonomy): Eukaryota > Fungi > Basidiomycota > Agaricomycetes > Russulales > Russulaceae > Lactifluus > Lactifluus pinguis. The sequence continues at coordinate 31,708 of QLPA01002068.1, read as the reverse complement.
GTACGTGATCACGTCCCATCTCAGATGGCATTGGCTGAGGATAGAATACAGCTGTGTCAGAAACGTCTCCACCAGCAACGCCATCCTTGGATGACAGAGCAAGCAAGATATATGACATTTTTGTGCCGCCATCTGATTCACCAAGGCCGGTTCATGACCTCCTCGCAGCGGAAATGGGTAGGTTGAATATATATTTTAAAGGAGGCACTAGTATTGAATTGGTAACGGGACAGATCTGGTGTACATGCCCAGACAATCAGGAACAGGAGGGTCTCGTGGGGATCTCAGAGGGCCTGGCCAAGGTAAACTGTACGTCCTTTTAGATAGGCGGCTTTTCGTCCTAACTCTAACTCTACCTTGTCTAGTTTTCGTGAGTATATTGGTACCATCGTCGACATGGCCCGATGCCCCAAAACATCAACTGCAGCGGTAGCACCTGGCGACTTAGCCCATCATGACCGCGCCATTTCAATACATAATGATGTGTGGCAATGTTCAGACGACACAGGAGAGGCTTTTCTTGATCATCTCACACCTGACTTTCCCTATGGGACGGTAGATACTGTTCTAGTAGACAAGTCAGCAGATCTCGGAGACGAGTCAATGCAGGGTCAGCCATATACATTACCAACTCCTCACGCTAACCGTAAGACGGTAGTCCCACCGATGCCCCCTCCAAACGTCCATCGCGTCGTCTGGCCCAGTGACATGAGCTCCCTCGTTACTCACAGCGCCTTCCTTACAATCAAGGGTGTCAAATCTTTGAATTTCGAGCTGACATGGAGGTAAGTCCATCAATCCAGTTTTGAGTCGAAGTTGAGAGGTATAAACTTGGACAGGCCTTATGACTCTGAACAAGTAATACCGACTCTTGAAGAACTCGTTGGAGTTTCAGAATACCACTACTTTCCTGCGACTATCTACGGTGATCTAGATGGAGGCAGGGCACAGCTTACCGAGCTTCTCAACCAGCTAGACCCTTTGACTCAACCCATCACTATCGAGGAAGAGAACCAAAAAATGCTCAGAGCGATTTCGAGAACTCCGCCAAAGTTGAATTCTGTCACCGTCGATCTCGGTTCCTTCAACTACGGAAATACGGATGTATTGTTGACGAGAGCAGAAAGGCACAGATCTAGGTCGCTTCACGGTCCACTTTTGGAACGAGTATCTGGTCGTGCAGTACGATTAGGCGACGGCGGTTGCACTGCCCAATCGCCGACGTCTGAGAAACCAATTGTTGAGTGCCCCTCAGAGGTATTGACCGGGTTTTCAGTGGTCCCGAGCTGTATTTAGCTGAGTTCAGGATTGCCATCGTGAGCAAAGTACAGATTCCTTTCAAACGGTCCCCCTCGAGTCGGACTATATGGCGCATGGCTGCGCATTTCCCTCAGAAGGTGAGCACAGGTCGCACCATGTGATTCAGTATTGTGTAAGGGAGTTAGATGTGACACTCGGCGCCGAAAATGACATACCCAAGGTAGGTACGACTATCGATTATCACAGCAAATTCTGCTAACGCTTGTCAGGAGCCTGCCTTAATTTCGTGTCTGGAGAGTTTTGAGAACCCAAGTCCGGACCAGATTTACTTGTCGGAAGTCAGCGGGCTTGATGGTAACGACTCAACCTTAGCTGAAACGTCGTCTGCGTCAGTGCTCTGTGGTGAACAGTCTTTACGAGGGTTTTTGAGTGTACTAGCAAAACAGCCGTTGCTTGCACGACCCAGCAATGGAACATTTTCTGCCCCGCCAGATCGCATCGAGGAGCAAGGGGGCTTAACTCTACCCGTCGACACCGAAAGACTGCTTCACGAGCTCGAGAAGTTAGCTGCTCCTTTACCTCCGTTAGAGGTGTCACCTTGCCGCAACCATCGATACCTCGCTTCGGTTGAACTGCTTCAAGACCGCCTTTTCACACGCGCTCTTCATCTTGCTTCGCTTCGCATAGAACTTCGGGAAAGGGAATGGCTTAATGGCGCCGACCTTGTCTTTGACTGTGACACAGCTTTGGTCTTCTCGCCCCTATTTCAAATTGTGCTACCCTCTAGCCTCCGTTCTTTGAAGAGCAAACTTTGTTCACTGTCTTGGCGGTATACTCGGATTGTCGTTGTATTCAAATTGTATGGTAGTGGGACCTCCGGCTTGCTGGGTCATCAAGAGGAAGAAGGACGGGCAGACTTGTTTTCTCGGGTGATTAAATCCATCAAGAAGATTCACAGAGACCTGGCTGTTGCAGAGGCGTATGGGACAAAACGATCGCAGGCCGTGGTTCAGGTGCAGTTCGTTCGCTCCATTGAACAAGCGGCAGCAATGGCACGTCTTCTGGGCGATATTGCAGAATTTCAGTCTCAGTTCGGCCCCTGGGATGACCGCCTGTGGCTAGGTGTAGACGAACAAGAGGTATCTCTTGCCCTATTACTTTTTCTAGGACTTTGGAGATGTTATTTCCTCTACAGGAGGAGCGCTATCTCTCTAGTGTCGACGGGATGAATGCGTTTGCAGCCGCAGCCATCCTCAGCCAGATTTCTCTTCACGACTTCCTAGCTTTACGTGCTGATCAGAGGCTGCGGCTTGCCCTCCCAATACCGGAAGGCATGATGGTGGGTGTCAATTCATTTCCTTCAGGCACGTGATAACTGTCTGTACAAGCAACGGTTCAACGAGGTTATCGCCCAGCGGAGTGAAGACGTTAACTCATGCTTCGGGAGCGACGATAACGAGCCCGAGATTACAACGTTTAATTAATCACACTGTGTACTGTACCTATGTAGACCGCTGCTTCATTGAGCAAAAACCAGTGCCGAACCCTAATTTGGGGCTAGGGGCCATAAAGGGTTAGCCCTACGCGATCAGCAGCTCAGTCACATACAGGTCATTGACCGAAAGTACGGTGGTAAGCTAGCATGGCCCGCATGGCCCCAAACAACCAACGGGACGTTCAGCTCGGCACGCAAAGCGCGAAAAGCTTGTCAGGTACAGTGCTGGAACGCGGTTGGTGTCGTTGTTAACAATGCTGGACTGCACAACTAATCCGGACTTGAACAACAGCGCTAGCACAGCAGACTTACGCTTCAGATCCCAAATACAAGAAGTATACGCAACAAGTTGACAGATGCTTGAGCACGTTTGACAACGTACACGAGTGGGCCGACTTCATCGCCTTTCTCAAGCAGTTGTTAAAGGTGGACAGCAACACTCGGGTCAGCATTACGAGTTTCGATTGACTTTGTTCGTTAAAGACACTACAAGCATACATGCAATTCAAGGAGATTCCTCGAAAAATCGTTGTTGCGAAACGTCTTTCACAATGTTTGAACCCAGCTTTACCAACTGGGGTACATCAAAGAGCCCTGGATGTTTATGCACACGTCCTTGGGGTCATCGGGGTAAGTCATCTTGTCCTATTTTCTCAACAAATTTGATTCATCTCTTCTTTTAGTTGGATGGCTTACGAAGAGACCTGTTCTTGTGGACATCGGGTCTGTTCCCATTCTTCGAATACTCCGCAACATCCGTGAAGGTACGATACAGACCTTCTTCAACTGCCGCCGGTTGCCTACAGTTTTCTCACCAGTCCACATTACTGAATATTTATGATGCACATTTTCTACCCTTGCAAGACAGTTTGAGACCTGTGATGAAATCATTCATTCTTGCCCTCCTTCCTGGACTCGAGGAAGAAACGGGGGAGTTTTTCGATCAGGTGACACCTTTTTCTTCTGGGATGTTCCATCCTGACACAGAGACAGGTATTGAACCTGCTTGACCGACTGTCTACCTCCGTGTCTCTATATTTTTTTCTGGAGAACGTTTGGTTAATTATGCTAACTGTCCCACCTGCACGAGGTACTGCTTTAAGCCTGGTATCTCGTCGGTTATCTAAATTGGTCGCTGAAAATGGTATGTTTATAACCAAACTACATCAGAAGACTGAGTATCCATGACAGATTTCGCCACAATGCTTGGACATGACGTCGGTCTCATGATCCGTGCCTTTGCTGCTGCGCTTGAGGACGACAATTTACTCGTCCGTCGCTGTGCCCTCGACCTCATTCTGCAGGTGCTCCGCTTGGATGGAATACCGATGCAAAAATCATCTCATGAAGATCGCATGATTATTATGCGAGCTGCAACCAGCGTTGTTATGCGAAGAGATCTTTCTCTTAATCGTCGCTTATACACATGGCTTCTGGGTCCAGATGAGAATGCAGAGCACCAAATTACATATCTTCGATCTCATTCCCTGGAGCTACTCAAGACGACTCTACGCGTAGGTCCGTGGCCCGAGGTTTCTGGTAACTGCTCATTTGTATTCAAAGACCGAGATGTTTTCCCCATCTACGGAGTATCCTGAAACCCGACCTTTCAAAATCTTCATTTCCTTGTTAGACAAGTGGGAAATAGGAGGTGTCTTAACTGAGGCAATTATTTTGGACGTTTTCAAAGCTCTCAAGTCTTTAATCGAGTCAGAGACAGCAGCTGGCGAAGACGTAAGTACGCTTTATTCGTGGTCTCCTTGCTTGTGTAAGGACAAAAATTTCCTCTAGGTCGTGATAACCGCAAGCTCCCTTTATGAAGCCGTGGAGCCGCACATTGTGTGGAAACAATTGTTGACTGCGATACTGAATGAGCTCACCGGAGATGGGTTGCAAAATGAGGTTCGATTCTAACTCAGAGACTGGTTCCTGAAACTCATTTTTTGATTGATACAGGCGATCCGTTTGACTCGCTTCATTCTAAAGACTATACATGTTCGAGATGAAGAAATTCAGCTCGTTCACCTACCGATTGTATTTTCTGCTCTTTGCGAAGCCGTGCAGGTTAGAATGGTTTTTCTAGCACCAGAGTCTGATCTGACTGCCGCACATCGTAGATTCAAACTACACTTAGTCTGGCGAGAGGTTCCCTGTCAGTGGTCTCTGACATTCTGCGACTCTTAGACGCGCTCAGAGATGAGATCCCCTCATCCTCACTGCTTCGACTTCCTGTGGATGAGAACATTAGTTCGCTTTCAAACGTACGAGGCCCATTAGAACTCGCGTTGAAGTTCTATGGATTGGACATCCAATTGCCCAACAACAAAACCCGGCCAGCTCCCCGAATACCTTTTGCAACGGCATTTGAAGATATCGCATCCCTCAGCGCGATTTTTGCTACCGCGATTTTTGCGTCTGTTGATCATAGGAAAACACTCCGTGATCTCTTGGTCCGCGCACTTGCTCTTTTGAATGAATTGGTGACTGCCACCGGGTTAGAGGAAGAACAGAAACTGGTTATTGATTGGAACCCGTCTGACTGGGCGTCCTGTCTTATCGCAACTTTGGAAACTGATGTAGGTGCTTGATCATACACGAGATCACTGCCTGACACATCCAATTGTTTATCCATCCCAAAGGATGCTACGTTCCTTCTTGTTGACCAAGTGATCACTTTGCTAGTCTCACTGCAAAGTGCTCCTGGAATACAGCCGGCATTGGCGATCAACCAGCGACATGTTATATTTAAGCTGTTGCGCACCGTACGTCGAGCTGCCTTCAGATGCCCGATACGACACATAGCTCAATGTAGTGTTCGGTTTCTAGCTATTCAACTATCTGCGCCCGAATCATTCAATGTACCATGCACGTGCAGCCAGTCTTATGTGGGTGGTCGAGAAAACCTCTGCGCATCGACATGTGGAATCAATTGTTGCCGAGGCTCTCACATCTCCCGATGCAATGGACAGAGAATCTTCATACCATGCATTTGGAACACTGTGGAGGTTAACAGGTGGTCCATTCTCCCATGTCAACATGCCGCGGCAGTTTTTTGACGCTTCGTACAGAGGATAGCAACATTCCTGGTTTCTCATTGAAAGTCCCGTTGATGATCACTCTCGACACTCTGAAGATCGATGATCCCTGTCTCCGTAGGATAGGGGAGACATGGATGCGATGCAGTCTTAGGTCCTACTTACGGTGCAGTGCATCTATCGTTCATTCGCCTTGATCTGACCTATTCTGTTTCCCCAGCGTGTTGGATCCAATTCTATACGATCTTTTGGATCCTGCCGTGAAACGGGTGCCTTCCGCTACTAACATCAACGGAAAGCAGCTGCAGGGCTTCTCCTATGAGCGACCATTCGATCAGACATACATTAATCACCTTCTAGAGACTTTGCTTTCGGTCGTCAAATTTGGGGGTCAAGGGTTCGTAAGGGTTGTACGCACAACTCTCATCCAAAGGTCATACTATCCTGAGCTCGTTGAACGAGTCCAATCCAGTATGCTTCACCACCTCTTCTTCCACAATGGTGATAAGTGTCGTTCCTAGCTGGACTGACTGATTCCGATGCTACCTATCAAGACATTCTCTTGGAAGTGCTAACTCGGTGCGTGCCAGATAGTAATGAGCAAATTATTGAAATTCATACCCTTCCAGTTTCCTACAGTCGGAATGTAAAATCAAGCGCGTTGAAGCTATGATGCCTGGCAACATCCTCATACAATCAACGGCCATCGACCTCCTGCAAGCCCTCGTTGCGCGAGGCGAGGCTGACCCGCCTTCTCTCCAGAATGTTCAATCAGCCGTTATTGGGAAAATGTACTTTTCTGTTCACAAACAACGGTTGGAGCTCCAGAACAAGCTTCTTCATCTCCTACACTCTGTTATCTCAGCTATGACGACTAGTCAGGATCCACATACCCTTCGCTCAACGAAAGTAGTTGCCACTGACACGTCTGTGGAATCTTCACCTCATGACTGGCCAGAAGACTCCCATCCAGTTTCTGTCAACCCACTTCTCTTGCAGACATTGGTGGACGGGATCAGCCTCCCTTCAAACAGTGCCGTCTTACAACATTGGCTGGATTTCATTCTTATCTCTGTTCTTCAGTTTCATCGCACACTTCAGGGCATGATATCCCCACTGGGAGATTGTATCTGCAAAAATTTACGCAATCGCCTAGATGACATTCGCAAGGCCCTCAAGGAAGACCGCGACGATCATGATTTCCCCTCCAACACAACCGATGCCGAATTTATCATGCTGCTTAATGCCCTAGAGCGATTAGTACTTCTCAGTCTTCCGACAGCTGACAGTAGCCACGCTGAAGAGGACGATGTTCCAGCAGAGAAGCCCCCCGGAGCAGAACCTGCAGGTCTCTTTGGAATTGTGACGAGAGTTTTTTCGTCTGAATCTGCACCCAGCAATGTAGAAGAACAGTTAACGGTTCGTTCTTACCAGAGTTCATATTGACCAGGTAATCATTGCCCTCAGATCCTTTCTCCAGGGTATCGTTCATTGCATGGAGCCGTAGTTGTCCTCTACGCTATCTGGGCTACCATGGGACAGACCAAGCTACGCACGTCAACCTCCAAACATGAGATGCTGTCTCTGATCTGTGCCAAAACGCGAACACGTTGTGGAAGACTATTCGAGCACTTCTTTCGCCTACAACCTGCCGAAGTTCTCGAGTCCATCGTCGACTGCTGGAACATGGAGAGACCGGTAAGCTTGGGTAGTACGGTCACAAGACACAATTCTCACTGTTCTATAGCCAGCACCCTCGCCTATCATCCCGGCATTCGAACTCGTTGATGTGCTTGCAGCCAGTGCCCACAATGTTGTTCACATGATATGTGAAAGTATCTCAAGTCGTATTAGTGGGTTATCCGACAAGAATCGGAAACAAGTCATCAATCCAAACCTGTGAGTAAAATGAACATTTCACGCCGGTTCCCGCTGATCGCTGATAAACAACAAGATCTGACGGCGTGTTGTTCCGATTCTTGGAGAATTATCTCGACCAACTTGAGGGTCCACTTGCTGTCCAGGTTTGGCATCGGTTCTTGCAGCTGGCAAAAGATATCATCAGCAATATCCGAGACTTCCGGCCGCAGGTGTTCCCAGTCCTGAGGTTTGCAGCACCTCACCCTCCACTTTCCATCGTCTTATGATTCTTGCCTAGGTGTGTTTCTATCTTGGCAGACAAAATAACCCAGACAACAGCCTTGGAAGACAGACGCATTCGAAAGGATCTTCAGGTTTTTTCCGCTTTGTGTTCTATGAAGAGAGGCTTACTGTTCTGTCTGGTCTAGGATACATATGGGAAACTTCTTGATGCTTTAGTGATATCCGTCAATCGAAGTACGGACACAAATTATTGGATCCGACGAAATAACAAAGACGGTCATGCGTCAAATGGACGGGATTCTCCAATGCCCCAAGGTGAGCACTGCGGTGTTGTCGAAGACAACGCTCATGATTGTAGCAGTGTCGCCAGACCTGAGGCTGGATGAGAAACCGATCTCACGGCCGACATCCCCACCACCAGACGCCGACCAGACTGGCCAGGTGCTCTTTACTCAGCTCAAGAAATATCCGCATAATATTCACCTTTACCAGGCCTCGCAGATCGTTCAATACATCGGTGACACTGCTTTGCCTCGGCTACGCAAATTCCTTGTGGACAACGACCGTGTTCTAGCAGTTTGTACAAACGTCGTGTATTATATCGTGTCACCAGCCCTGAAGATTAAAAGCCGGTACGGGACAGCTACGCTGCTGCGACTTCATCGTTAAGCTGATTCGACGCCAGTCCATTGGACTTCGATCCCACAATGTTCACTATTTTACGCGAGATTACTCGGATTTCAGCCGCGATGAAAGCTTGGCGGGGAGTGATTTCTGACGTCATCAATGACCCCCGCTTTTTTTCGTGTTCAGCGGAGGCGGGTATGGATTTTCGGTCTATAATCCATACTTGGATTGATACAGACAAGGGTGTTTTTGCTGACTTCCTCGGTGAGAAACCTATGTTATCACTTACCACATTTTCCTTACCTAGAATAGGCAAAGTGACCTCGGCACCGTCCACAAACATCTTCACCAACCGTGAGACAGAAAATCAGCTTCGATCCATGAATATGCGAAGAATGTCTTATATCTTGCTCTGCGGCGAGAAGAATCAGTTCTTGACATCTCTTCCAACGATCCAAGAGAAGCTGGTCGACACTTTGAAGAGCTCTTCTGCTGCGGTTGTTCAGGCTGAAGTCTACCTTTGTGTGAGGGTACTCTTGTGTAGGCTGAGCCAACACAACTTGGACAGCTTCTGGCCCGTGATTTTGTCAGAGATGGTGGGTACTAATTCGTAATGAAGTTAATTCTACTTGTGCTGACCATTGTTAGTATCGATTACTTGATCAAACAATGATCGAAGTTCCCTCAGACGGCTCGGAAGTATTGTCTTTGATCCTCTCAGTTTGCAAATTCATCGATCTACTCCTTGTTCTGCAAACGGAGGAGTTCCAAATGTAAATTTCTATTTCCTCATGCGTGATTTCACAGCTCAATAGTGGCTAGGCACCAATGGATCTTCATCACAGATACGATTGATGCAGTCTATCGACCAGATGAGATCGCTCCCGAGGCAATGCTCGATCAGTTGTCAGAAATTGCTGGAGGGCTGCCGGCGCCACAAGTTAGTCCTATTGACGCTATTCGTGACTCACTAGCGTTTAAATCTTGCTTGCTTGGTAGGAGAGTATGCAAGGCCGATCAACAGTTGCTTTCGACTTACTGTCTACACCCGTGTCAAACCCTCGCATGCTGCGTCGCCCGATGCTCAACCACTTGCGCCAAATCGATTCCATACGCGACTTGGTACCATTTTTCTCAAGCGTGAGCGTTGCAAGCTACGAAAGTATCTACTCGAGTGGAGGTAATATCGACTGGGATGAGGTCGAGCGAGGTCTTTTGTCCGATATGTTTGAACTTCGATGAGTCTCACCCTATTTACGACACATAATCGACACTACCAATCGGAAATCACATCGCACCATACCATCATGACGAAACCTTTTCATAAAATATATTATTGTGAATCTACCTTTCGCAGTCACATAGAAACAAGAAACAAGGTGGGTAGATTCGCTGAACCCCGAATCCTTCCACGAAAAACGACACCTGCAAGCTAGAAATCGCCCCAGTTCCGACGGAATTTGTACTGCATACGTTCCTACGTCAACCCCCAGCAGAGACTCTGAGCACAGTAAATGTGACATCACCTTGTACGGAACATTTTTCCGCATCCTCTCTGAGGCACTTTTCGGGATTCTATACCCAGCCTCACCAGAACCCCATTCACCATGAGCCCCGCTCTCGACCTTTGCCTCACGGAAGCGAACAGCTGGATCTTGCTGTTCTAGGGGAATCGCTCGTTCAATTTTCTTTTGGACATCCTGATCGTCGGTATTCGCACGCTGTGCTGGGTGTTCTTCCGAGGCAGCGGGATTTCTGTGTTGAGCGAGTGCTTCCGCCACTGTGATTCCCTGATAGATTGCTTCCCGTTCGGCTTCTGTGATTTCAATAGCTTCATGATTCGCAAAATGTTCCAAATCTTCCGGATGGGTATAGGACTCTTCGGTCTGTGTTTCCGGGGTATTGTGGTATTGTTCTAAAGCGGGAGTGGGTCGTGAGAAGCAACGTTTGTGATCTACATACTACGCGCACCTTCATGATGGAGGAAGAACTCTGTTGAAAGAGAGATGAGGAGAGAGAAACGGAAAGGAAGGTGACAACACACCGCTCTCCACGTCGTAGTGGTGGCCCTCTGCCCCTAGGCTCTCAAAACTGGGTAGTGCAGAGAGGCCGGCGGCCTCAAACTCATCCTGGGTGATTTTACCATCCTTGTCCTTGTCGATGGCGTCGAAAATGGTGTTAACGATGTGTTTGGACTTCTTCTGGTGCTCCTCTTCATCCTAAACGACGGGGCATGTAGGTTGGGGTACACAGGCTGTGGGTGAGGGCAGGGACCCATCATACCTTCGACTGTTTTTGCGCATACACATGGTGCATGCCATATATCGCCTCCACTTCTTCTGCGTCCCAAGTGCCATCGCTAGTAAAATGTCAGTGCAAAAGTTGAGACGCGACTTTCTGTCAAACATACTTATTGAGATCGTGCAGTTGAAAGAAACTTGAGGGATCGAACGCATCTCTGTCACAGTGTGTCAGAACAGAACATAGAAGAGCTTGATGATTCCCAGCATACATGTGATGCTCGGTAGCCATCTGAGGAGAACGAATCCTGGTTTGAATCTATGACAGGATGAGGGGTAAAGGGAACACATACGTGTCGCTGAGCATAAGTTTCCGCATCACCGGAGACGGGCTTTTTGGAGTGGTCTCCATGAGCCTGTGTCAAGGCGACATGAAAAGCGAGCGCGAAGGAAAACGACTTGATGATCATGGAGGGAAACACGAGAAAAGAAGAGGGCAAAGAAGCTGGTTGCTACAGCGCAAATCTTTATTTTCCCACGGATCGATACAGTAAGGTCAATATCACGGTCCGTCTTTCGTCAAAAAAGCTGCCATCAACATCTCATACACAAACACCGCCTGTTCCGCACCCTGCCCCATTCCAGGACGCTGCTCACGCAGCGAATCAATCTCTTGACCTACCTCATCCCAACTAATGGACTCGGGAAGCGGGCCTAACAGGGACTGCGGTAGCGCTGCGGGGCGGATTGGGGCTCGCTCAGAGTTGGAAGACAGGAGGCCGTTGCTACGCAGAAGCGAGCAGAGCGCGATGAAACACCCTGTACGTCCCACCCCGGCCGAACAGTGCGCCATGATAGGTGGTTCGACATCAGCCGCTGTCTCCAGGCCGTCCAAGTCCCTGTTCGTGCGGTCCACGAGCCTAATGAAATTCAAAAGGCCCATACGATCCTTTGGTTCCGGTATCCCAAAGTCCGGCCAGGCCCCGTACAGGAGATGTCGAAAAATGACTGTGGACCTCGGTTTTCCATCCACGATCGGGGTAATAGATACGGTACTTGCCAGACACAGCGCGCTTTCTATCACTTCGCTCTTGATAAGTGTAACCTTGAGTGATGGTAACGACATCTCCCGAGGGGGCTGAAAGATCCTGGACTCGCCAGGTTCGTGAGGAAAATAGGGATGAGCCTTTTGCCTCCCTGACTCAAAGTTTCGCGTCAGTTGTACGGCCGTACGCACGCGCGAAAATTTGAGACTGGGTTCCTCGGGTGGGCCGAGGGGGGCTTGGATCCCAGCGATGAGGCTGAGGAACTCGTGAGCGGTGTGGGGAAGCGGGGCCTGTGTGGCGATGGTCCAACGACCACCAGCGAGCTCCCGCACCCAATTCGCGTTGAAGTAGCGACCGCCGGCGTCTACTCTGGTACGATCATACGGTATGACGTCGGCATATCGATTATAGAGATGGTTTTCTGGAGAACAACCGACGGAGATAGAGTATTGATCTGCGATGTGAGCTTGTGCGCCTGAAGGATGTTGCTGAGCGCGATTATGGCAAGCTGATAACAACCTGATTCCGATACGGGAGCGCTCGCGATCTGCGAGTACCCGCCAAAGGTTGCTGATGTGTTCCTCGTTGTAAGCTTTTTGGAGCCATGATGGCACAGGAGGTGGGGACATGGCAGACGACAAGCGATGTTGACCCGACTCATTACCCCGGACACCCGGATCAAGTACGTTTCCCTACTTTTGCACCACTTTACACCAACCTCATCTCCCCCGATTCCCTAGGGTCAGTTCCACCTTGGATAAATCCCTGGGGAAGTCATGTCTCGTCGATGGTAGCTCAGAGACCTGTTGGACTTCTCAACAGGTATGTTTTCGTGCTTCATTCCACCACTTGTCTCAGGATGTCATCTAGGGTCTGCCACAATATATCCAACTGGTGTTTCCATCTCCAGTCATTCCAAGGCGCATTTCGTTGACCTTTCAAGGAGGTTTCGTTGGCACTACATGCATCGTGGCTACCCAGTGTCAAGATGCCACTAGCTGGCAAGAACTTACGCGGATCTACCCTGAGGATGTGAATCGTGCACAGGTGTTTGATCTTGCCGTGGAGGAGCCGGTGAAAGGTATAAAGCTCGTTTTCGAAGCGAGCTCGGACTTTTTTGGGCGAATAACGGTATACGACTTAATGATTGAGGGTCAAACGTAAAGCAACGGAGGTCCGTCAGCATATGCGACGCTCACGAATAGAATTTCCTTCCCTATCGAATTTTTGCAGAGACCAGTTTTCAGAAATTCATAAGGAATACATTTTAGATGGGTCCCATAGCACTGTCGTTGTATTATATTCGAGATCTAGAACAACTGGAATGCCCTCCAAGGGGGAGCTAAACTTCCCTTCTCATCCACCTCTATCCAATGAGCATGCTCCTGATTCACATCACCAATAGAGTCGTCCCTGAATCCATAACCAAAGGCGCGGTCCCAGCCCAACGCGACGGCAGCCATCTTACAGATATTGGATCTGGGTAACGGTTTCAATAACTCCAATAGTCAAGCAGAGAAAGAAAGCGGCGTACTGAATGCCACAGATCACTGCACCGGGCTTCAGGTCATCATGCTCAGCCCACAGGCCAGAAAGCAAAGCGAAATCCACAATCATGCCCTTGGTGAGTTCCACTCTGTCCGCTTCGGGAAGGGCAGAAAACTCGCCCTGGAAATAGGGTGCAGGACTCGCAATCTTTTGGAGGTTCGGGTTTTCGCTCTCTGCAAGAGAAAATATCCTCGACTCGGGCCCAAACTCAGACCTAAGTGTTTCGAAAACATTGGGGTCATCGGATGCCAAATATACCGACAACGGCGCAGAAGAACTGAACAGCCTGGTCCACGCGGCCTTCCCAGCGGTGACGTATTCTTCAATCGGAACATTCTTGCCGTGATATCTCCATGATGAACCCTTACCGTCTCCACGACGAACGTGGATACTCTGGTACTGATCAGTAATATCATTCGAATCAAGGCCAAGGAACGATGCTAGTTCTGATCTAGCAGAGCTAATGAGAGCCGATGTTGCTTTGTTTGGGTGGATGGTCTCTGTCAAAGACACCTGTGCTCGATTGTAGATGTCTCGAAGACGATTCAATTCATGGCCATATCTACGTTAAAGTGTCATCAACCGGGTGGACCGCTGTAAGGTCGGGAAAGCATACGGATCCTCGAACTCGTCCGAGAAGTCATGGCCGAGGTGATATTTCGCTGTCTGCGAGTTAATGATCTAGATGTAAGAAATTGTCAGGAATAGCTGCCTGCACTCATCAAGTCAAAAAGCGCACCCAGTGTCTGGGTCACATTAGCTCACCACCATCAACAAGATATTGTCTCTCACCTAGCGTTTTTCGGGCATGCGACTAGTTCTGGCATTTAAGTCCTGGAGTCAGTACTCGCGTGTGCTTTCCAATTGGGAACTTGACTTTACCCTCAGCAGGCGGTGCACGGCAACCAGGCTCAGGCCCTGGTTGACGCACACGAACATCTTGGAAGTGGTCTGTCCATCTTTAGTCAACTTCAATTGGTGCATGCTGTGCTTAAGAACGGGTTACAAACTTTCCGCGGTTCCAATATGTATCGTCAATGAGGAAAGTCCTGTTCACCTGCACGTTCGAGTGTGAGCATACACTACAGTGAGAAGCGACCAAGACCACTTACCAGCCGTGCCAGCCCTGCAACCTGTGCCATGAGAGCCAGATCGGCCAATAGACCAACGTGGCCATCTAACATGTAGGTGATCGTTTTGCTGCAAATTCCCCCTTCAGCAGGATGCTTTCCTGATTTGAATTCATCAGGATGGACAACGTCTTGCTCCCCTGACCAGTACTCCATCGGGCCCATTATAAATCCCACGATCTTGTGGCACTCTTCCCTGTATTCCAGAGGGTCTAGAGGGAAGTGCGTATAGTTCTCGTACGAGATAATATTTTCGGGGTTTGTAGGTGGTGACACGTCCTCTTGTATTGGAGTAGGAGTAGACGATAGTGACGTTTCATTTGCACTAATGGCTGAGAGGAGGATGTCGGGGCGTTGGTATGAAAGGACGATGGATAGGAAGAGAACAACAGCCAGTGCCGATCCAAGAATAAGACCTGACTTTGCGATGAGCCATCGTAAAACGCTATGGCCATGTCGACCAGCGGTTCGTTTCTCTCGTTCGTCGTAGTCATCACCTCTGGCCCGATAACCCAGGGGTGGAAAGTTTTCACTCGTAGAGGAGGTGAGTAGCGGCACAGTCTGTTGTTGGTATGGGTGTTCCGAATCGTGTTCGTCGTCATTACCGATTTGTTCCATTTCAGACTTAGTGAAAACCTCTTCCGCGCGGCCAGCACGGGAATGAGGTGTTCTAGGCGTGAGCACAGCAGGTGCGAGCTGGACCGACGCACTGGGGGTGTGTTTGAGGCGAGGCGGCATGGAGAAGAGAGGGTAGAGCGTTCATCACACTCTTTTCGTTACCGTCACTACCAACAAATGACGCGTGCAAAGCGCGTTGCCCTGTGGTCAGCAATCCTCTCTATCGCATATTTCCTCACCCTCTTCGCATACATCCCGGTTCCCTTCCTCGCGGAAGAGCATGCCGAACAAATACTACCAGTGGTCTGTCATCTTTTACACCGCCCTCGACACTGACACCGAGCTTACGTCCAGTTACCATGGTGGCTACTGATTTCGTTTGGCTCGTACGCACTCTGGTCGCTCGGGCATGGCCTTTACGCGTTCCGTGAATGCACAGATGCATATAATGAGTTGTGGGGTGTAAGTTGAGCATTCATCCGCTGAGAAATGCCAAATTTACTTAATACTTCACAAGGAAATATCTCAGGCAAAAGCAGAGTTACGACTCAAAGGAGTCTCCGTAAACTAGCTGGTGGATATTTATACAGCCCTGGAATACATGCGAGTCTATGTGCAAGGGGAAGCAGAATAACGGAATGTGTTAATGAATACCTAACGATGCGCGCTGGGAAATCGAGTCAACCTCCCACATGATGCATGATGGGCCGAGACGCACCAATTGTAAGACGCTGGCGCGTTCTGTTGGGGGTAGCATAGCGATCTCCTCGGGTCTCAGGTTGATCAGCTTAAGAACGACTTCCTGCTCACCCAGTTCGACGTCAGTCTTCTAAACGCAAACCAACTACTCACTCGCTGGTTTTCTGGTATGGCAGCTAGCGCCGCCGGTATGGGTTGGCTCGCGGTCTGCTGAGGTTGGGGCGTACTATAATGACCTGTAGGTAATTGGTGGCCCCCAGATCCCGCGATGTATTGCGGTGGATACCCAGATGCAGCTGGCCCGCTACGCGGTGCACCGATAGGGAATGCTCCGGGTGGAGGTGTCGAGAACTGTGGAGTGCCACTGCGCGAACTCTGAGATTGCAGGTGGGGCGGGACTGCCGACAGTGCCGGCGTTTGCACACCATTTTGCTGAGGGGCAAACGTAGCTAAAGTTTGCTGAAACAGAGGAGTGAGACATGGTGCGAAGTAAGGGGAGGTAAGCAAAACCTGAAATATTGGAATGTCGACTGCGCCTATTTTAACCATGAGAGCGACGAGTGCATACGCAATCTGAGGTTGAGAAATGAGAAATGCTTTTGCTTGATCTGGTGCAGTTTTCTGGGACGGGTAAGATATGATAGCTTAGCTCTAGAGAGAATCAGTGTACTTACCTTGAGTTGTAAGAGGAGGTCTATGAGGTTGTCTTCCTGTAGCTGAATCGTGGATGACATTTCTTGTTGGTTACTGTAAAGTCGACTTTTGACACCCACGTGTCACGCATCTCAATCACTTGCTCTTCCGTCTCAGCTTTTCTGTCCACACGCCTCCACATACCCCAGTCATGTCAAGTCAAGAGGCGACATGTTATACTGTTGTGTACGAGGACAGTTCAGAGGCACCGTCCACCCAAGATCTACGCAATGCGCTTCAAAAAGGCTCCGATGAGGTCAAAATCGACACATTGCGTAAAATAATAGTCCTCACGATCAATGGGAACTCACAAGTATGTCAGAGTGATTATACCCACTCCATAAATGTGCTGAGATATATATTGTTAGCCCCAATTACTCATGCCTATAATCCAATACTGTTTGCCGTCGCGCAACAAGCAGCTAAAGAAATTATTACATTTTTACTGGGAAGTTTGCCCAAAGTACGACGAAAATGGGAAGCTGAAACAAGAGATGATTCTCGTCGTGTGAGCCCTTATCTCGAGAAAGCCTAGAACGAGTTCCCTAACGCTTTTGCACGTTGGCCTCAGGAATGCCATCCGGAATGATCTTGTGCGTCACTGCTCCTCTCGCTTGTCGCGCTTCTGATCCTTGTGCACCAGCAACATCCCAATGAATACATCCGTGGCGCGACCCTTCGCTTCCTTCAAAAAATTTCAAGAGACCAGGAACTGCTTGAGCCTCTGATTCCCATCTGCAGGTCGTGTCTTGAACACCGACATTCTTACGTTCGGAAAAACGCCGTTTTCGCGATATATTCCATTTTCCGAGAGTACGAACACCTCGTTCCGGATGCGCCGGAGCTCATTCAAACGTTCCTGGCTGCCGAATCTGACGCTACATGCAAGCGCAACGCGTTCGTATTCCTCGCAAACTGCGCTATGCCAAAGGCTGTCGAGTACGTAGCGCAAGTGCATGATCAAATCGGGAACCTCGATGAGTTGCTGCAAATGGCGATTATAGACGTGATCCGCTTAGACTGCAAGAATGATTCGACCCATCGGGTGAGTGACCTGCGTGTCCCACTTGGCTCTTGTTGGAAAGTCTAATGAGAGCATCCACACCCAGGCGAGATGGATTCGTTGCATTTTCGAACTTTTGAACGCATCTTCTCATGCGGTGCAGTACGAGGCGGCCACGACCCTCACCAGTCTGACCCAGCATACGGCCGCAGTTAAAGGTTTGTGCATTAGGGCCATGTCGATGGTCGCAACTGATTGTTGAGCGACAGCTGCCGCGACTACTTTCATCAGCCTCGTCCTGAAGGAGTCTGACAACAATGTTAAACTCATAGTTCTTGATCGGCTTGACACCTTGCGCTCCAAACATGGACATATGTTTGACAACCTCATTATGGACGTGCTCCAAGTTCTCTCTAGGTATATTCGCGTATCACCTGTTATACCCACAGACTCACACTCATGTAGCGCCGACATTGAAGTACGCCGAAAGGCTACCAGTATCGCCCTAAGCATGACTTCCAGTCGAAATGTGGAAGATGTGGTGTCATTTTTCAAGAAGCAGCTACAGAGGACCCAAGACCAGGATTACGAGAAGGTACTGAGGTCCCAAATGGATCCTTCCCCATGTATGGAATTAATCTTGTGCAGGCTCCGGAGTATCGTCAGCTCTTGATTCAGTCCATTCACGTGTGTGCCGTGAAATTTTCAGAAGTTGCCGCCAGCGTGGTACACGCACTTATGGAATTCTTGGGCGATTCCAACAACCCTTCAGCTCTGGATGTGGTCGCCTTTGTTCGGTGAGTGTCCTTTCAACAAGTATTTATTTTTGCTATCCCCGACAAACTGATATCATATCTCAGCGAGGTGGTTGAGAAATTCCCGGCCCTGCGACCTTCAATCACTGAACACCTAATCCGTACTCTGCCAGAGATTCGGTCGGGAAAGGTTTACCGTGGCATCCTTTGGATCCTCGGAGAGTATGTCGAGAGCGCAGATGAGATCGTTGATACACTCGTGGAGGTACGAAAAGTCCTCGGGGAGATCCCCATTCTTGCTGCAGAGCAGCGGCTTCTCGATGAAACTGGCGTCGAAGATGAAGAGAGGAAGAATGGAGATGATAAGAAGGAAAGCAGCACGATTAAACCAAAGGTTCTTGCCGACGGCACGTATGCCACAGAAACCGCTTATTCGAGCACGACTTCCGCCCGACTGGAGGCGGTCAAATCGGCTAACAAGCCTCCATTACGGAGTTTGTTTTTGTCTCTTCAGCTCCGTGGTACAAGCTGATCCTAGGCATACCTTAGCCCTACTTCTTGGCGGTGACTTCTTTACCGGCTCAGTCCTGGCTGCGGCACTTACCAAGCTCGTGCTTCGATATTCGGATCTTTCACCTGACAAGAAGAAGGCGAACGCGCTTCGCGCCGAGGCCATGCTTATTATGACATCCACGATACGCGTCGGCCAGTCTAAATTCTCCTCTGCTCCTATTGATGAGGATTCGAGCGAGCGGATACTGAACTGCATCCAAACACTGAGTGAGCTCGAGGTCAAGCCCGTCGTACATGACGTCTTCTTGAGTGACACGAAAGCCGCGTATTCAAAGATGGTCGCGGCCCAAGAGGTGTGTTTCTTCTCCAAGCAATTCTCTTGGTAGGCTGACTGTCAGCACAGAAAAAGGCGGCAGAGAAGAGAGAACTCGAGGCTGCGAAACAGGATGTGGTGCAGATTGACGACTTGCTCACTTTCAGGCAATTCACAAAGAAAGCTACGGCTGACATGATCGACGTGTGTATATCTCCAAACCAAGCCGCTTTAAGTTTTTCACTCTGGATTTAACAGTATGACGAAGACGTCGGAAGGGCGACGGGGGCAGGAGAAATGCACGAAGACTTCATATCCAACCTCAGTCGTATCTCACAGCTGACTGGTAAATATCTTCTTGGCGATTACTATGATATACTCCTCACGGTTGATAGGTTTCTCGGACCCTATATATGCTGAGGCTTATGTCAAAGTTCATGGGTTCGATATCATGCTTGGTCCGTTTCATTACCCGTACTGTCTTTACGCATACATGATTAATCGATCAACAGACGTCCTCCTGGTCAACCAAACTTCCAACACCTTACAAAACCTCTGCTTGGACTTTGCGACTCTCGGAGACCTCAAGATAGTTGAACGTCCAACAGTCTACACCGTTGCGCCGAACGGCTTTCAGAGTATCAAAGCCACCATCAAGGTCTCGTCGACAGAGACTGGGGTGATTTTTGGTAGCATCCTGTGGGAGGGTCCGGATTTGTCTGAGCAAGCCGTCATCCTGAGCGACATTCACGTTGATATCATGGACTACATCAAGCCCGCGTATTGTACAGAAGCACAGGCGAGTACTCTTTGGTATTCACTTTTGCATCACTTTGGGCGCTGACTTTCCCCCTGTTGCCGTTTAGTTCCGCAACATGTGGACCGAGTTCGAATGGGAGAACCGCGTCAATGTATCCACGACGATGTCGTATGTGAACTCCATACATTGCTTTCCGTTTCCGGCTCATATTTTCTCGCCAGTGAGCCACGCGAATATTTGAAGCACATCATGAAGTCCACAAACATGTCCTGCCTTACCCCCGAAGGAGCTATGGCTGGCGACTCTGATTTCTTGTCGGCTAATATGTATGCTCGGAGTCTATTTGGTACGTTCACTCACTACTGGGCCTGGGACACGCACTCATAGCTCCTTAAGGTGAGGATGCCCTTGCGAACCTTAGCATCGAACGCTTGGAAACGGGTACAATCACTGGCCACGTGCGCATCCGTAGCAAGACGCAGGGCATAGCATTATCGCTGGGCGACAGGATCACCATGGGTGCGAAAACCTAAATACCCCTCGTTGGCCGCCACACCACTAATCGGCCTTCACACCCAGCGCAAAAAGATAACAAGACCCCGGTGAAGTCCTAGATATACTACATTACTCCCGCCGTTTGTGTGGATTATTCCAAAAGGCTTTCTCTTAAAGTATTTATGTCATGGGCCTGATGCGGTGACGACGCGAGATGTGACACGGCGGTGGCGATAGCAATGACAATGACCATCATATAATCGTACCAAATAGTGTACAAGTCATGACACGGGGTCAATATCCATGTCCACTTCTGATGTGGCCACTGTTGTTGACAAAGCAGACTTTTTCGTGGCGGATCGTTGTAAAGGTGCGGTAGGTGCGGCGCCCTCTGGAGCGAGAGATACCGAGCGCGAGGATGCGGCTGTCGAGTTGGCATCCGCCTTGGCCTTGCGCTTTCCCGGGGTGCGCGCACCAGCGAGGGGTGCCGAGATGGACAGGGCGGGCAGTTTTGGCAATGCGAGCGCCGCCTCGGCCGCGACGGCGAGCTCCGAGTCCTTCTCTCCCACCCAAGCGCGGGCGAACCAACGGCCTCCGGCGATACCGCGAATCTCGCGATGGGCGAGTCGCCAGTGGCGCGGCTTGGTCTTGGTTCGGTCGAGCGGGATGACGGTCGCGTAGCCGGTCGAGATCTTGGCGGGCGGTTGGACTTGGAACGGTTTTGTTGGGAGAGGGTAGCGTGGGTGTGGGACGCCGTCGAGGTCCTCGAGGGTCGTGGTGGGCTCCGAGGTGGTGTGGAGCGCGGAGAGGGATGTCGGGTCGGAGGGCGCGGTGGCGGCAGTGGTGGTGGCGCCGACACCGCCGGCTGTCTCTGGCTCGGGGGTGCGCGCATCGATCGGGGCGGGGGAGGAAGGTACGGTGACGGTGTGACCTATCATGACGCCGGGGTTGAGCCGCACACGGAAAATATTATGAGAAAAGATTCGACTCGGTACCTTCGCTGCCATCGGCAGCCACTTCGATGGAAGGGATGATAGAGGGTGTTGCAGCTGCTGCAACTGTAGCCGCCGTCGCGACCGCCGCAGCACTCGTCGTTGTCATTGTCGTCTTTGATCTGCAGCAAGGGATGGATGCATAAATAAGAAAAAAGAAACGGGTACGGCGGTGGGCCAAAGGAGAAGCGTTCCGGCTTACTTTGTCGCGGATTTGCGTGGCGCACGTTGTGCGGCCGTGGTCCCCTTCGGAACGGCCTTCTTTTTAGAAGGAAGGGTAGATGGAGACGCGGAAGTATCCTGCGAGGCCGCCGTTGCCGGAGGCGGCTCGACGGACATAGGTGCGTCTTGGTGGGCGTCCTTCGGGGGACTACTTTGTTGTTGCGCCTCTGATGATGCCGAGGCTGGTGGTGCAGTAGCACCGGGAGCAGTCAAACGAGCCTTGCGTCTCGCCTGGGAGGACTTGGTCTTTGCCGGACGCTTCGTGCCGGATTTCACGGACGATGTGGCAGCAGGACCTGGGGTAGAAGTGGCGGGAGTGGAAGTGCCTCCTCCCTCTTCGTCGTCGATGAGTTCGTCCTCTTCGTCTTCCTCGGGTTCGTCCTCGTCGGCCTCTTCGCCCATCCCCGCCTCCTCTCCCGTTTCTCCGTTAAAAGTGATGAACTTTGTGCCCACTTTTGCTTCGTTTACGAGGAGCTTGACGCGAAACTTGCCAGTGCGTGTTGGGGACGCAATGGACGGAGGGCTCTCGCCATCGTCATGTAAAGTAGATATTTGGGGGGCATCCATTTCTGTATCGTTGTCCATTGTCTGAGACTGACTTTCGCTTGCTGGGGGGTCGTAAGTGATCCAAGGAGAGGCACGGAACATCTTTTCACGACGACACGAAACGACAAGACCGGAACGCCAACTTTGCATCATTCACTACAATTAGGTAACCCGGTCCGAGTCCGGTTGAGATGACAATAAGTGACTATGATATCCTCTCTCATTTCCCTTCGTAGCCCTCCCAGTTGCCAAGGTCGTCCTCACCGAAAAGTGTGTGTCCTAGGTCGCACTTCCTCCTAGAATAATATCTGTCAAAGTGGGGGCCCCACACGATAATCATGTCTGTTTTTGAGTTGTGTGGTGAGACTGTGACGCCACATAGGTTGCAGCGGGCGCGGGTCTTCCACGGTCCAAGTGGATTGAGGAAAGCATGAACAGATGCATTGTGAATCTATGAGAAGACTGAAGTGGGGAAGTGCACCGTGTGGAACCTGAGCCAGAAAAAAAGTTGACTCGGTGCAAAAGCATGCTGGTCAATCATTGGCACTCTGTAAAATGGCCGTACGCACGGAGGACTGGTGACGCAGATGATGCATAGGCGACAGCACCGCAGAAGCAACTTTGAGTGAGAGGTGAAGATGGTGTCGCACAGAGCTGGATAAATTACCTAAGCTAACTTGCTGGCTCACTGAGCGTCACCGAAATTCTCCGTGACCACCTCTTACATCCCTCAAGTCAGCACTTTCTCTCAATTTACTTCATTGGTAGACTGACTGAATAACGTTTTTTATCACACAGCCCCTCATTTTTGCGTAGAGAGTATCCCCAGTCCGCCCCGTCCTCGGTCGCGTAAAATTGGGTGGTACCATGGTTTCTTCCACTATCAATGTGCGAACAGCGCCTTTTTCCTCGGTTTCTACTCGGTTGCTGTACGATGGCTAACTTCTATGTAACTGCAGGTCGTCCGGTATACCGCGCTCCTCTCGGGGGTGTTTTATGGCATCTACCATCGTCGAACGCTACAGAACGCGCATGACACGGACAAAGCGCACCATGCCAAGCACGAACGAGAAGCGCTAATTGTGCAGGCGAAGGAGGCATGGAAGAAAAAACAGGCAGGTGACAAGGACGGTGGTGAGTCACGTCGCTTTTCATCTCTTGCACACCCACCCCCGCGTCATGTGGCCCCGTTGTCCGAGGCGATATGCATTTAATTTGGTTACGCTGCATAAGCGACGAACGACCTGTTTTGAGTCGCTTGATTCTCTCACCTTTCGGAGAGACGCTTTTTCGTTGTTTCATTTGCTGCTTACTGATGTGCTCGTACCTGCAGTTGTCACAGACCCAGAAGATCCTCGGTTTGATCTTGAAAAGTTGATTGCAAAGTGGGAATCATCCTAGACGCGCGTACAGCGTATCTATTTGTGTGCCCAGAGGGTGTTATCGTAATATAGAACTAGCCCGTCCCCATCGGGGTTCCTGGACACTCATCCTCATGGTTGTGGAGTCGAATGATTCGCTCGCGTTCATCAATAGACTGAAACAACATTCATTACTGTTCTGTACAGGAATTTATTCGCTAGCATCCCCCCAAAAAATTAGTTTACAAGCTAGACAGATACAGAAACATGCTTGAGCCGAGATTCTGCCTGTGTTTTATCGCGTGCCTTGTATCGCGCAAACTCGCCACCAGGAATGCATTCGGATATGTGCTCGGGCTCGTTCTCTTTTCTCTTCTCGTTTTGCGTACGCGCGAGTGCGTGCAGCCGATCTAACAATGGGTCGCCGATGGGTGGTATTACACGAGCCACTCGCAGCCAGGCGACGCGTGACTGAAGACCTTGTTCGACGATGAGATACCCGGCGACAACAGCAATGTCGCCGACGATGATGCGTGCGCCAAGTCGTCGGACGGCGCGCATCCACGCGACGATTTTAGAAAGCGGGTCATATGGGCCGACGAAGAGTGATTTCAATCCCGCGCACGAGGAGGAAGCGGTCCCTCGCGCTACAATGGCGTGCGTAATCTTGAGATTGGCTAGCATGTGGTTCCAAAGCAGAGGAGGCGGAACGTCCTTCTTGTCCTTGCTATCTCCTCCGCTGCCGCCGTTCGGGTTGACAAAAAATATGCCCGGCGCGATCTCGCGGGGGATGGGCACTGGCGGTGGGACGTTGGGTAGCGGTCTGCGCTGACGCAGCTTTGCGGGCACGCTGTTTTGTCGTATTTGTCGTGGTATGGACATGGTGGCCTCGCGTAAGAATTGGGGGAGGGTGGGGAAGAAAAAAAAGGTACTTTAACGTCCTTGGGACGACGAACGACTGCGAGGGCAATGATGGGGTATCGAATCTATCGACGACCAGGAAAAGAGGTAAAAGCCGAGCTATCAGCCGCTCCGTTCGGTTTAATAGCGGTAGCCGAGTGTGGCGCGTGCATTGTCTCGGTGTGGACGCCAAGCCATTCAAAGGACCGTGGTCGCGGCAGTCGCAGAATAATGGCGGCCGTACCGAGTAAGAAACACGACCTGTTGAACACAAGAGGGCTAAGATACTGCGAGCTAAAGTGAGTGTTGGATTGAGAAGGCGTTGTAGAAAAACAAGCAAGGCGCTACGAGATCCGTAAGATGGCGTGCATCCACAGGGAACTGGAAGGCGAGCTAGTAGGAAAGCGTGAGAAAGGTATTCAGTGACAAGAAGAGGCGCGTGTCCGAGTGTAACTGGCTTGGGCGCGTCGCGTCTGGGTCTTTGTTATCGTTTGATTCTCTATCAAAGCCACATGAAGCCTACCGTTACAGAAGATGAATTCGAGGACGCCGAGGAGGAGAACAAATTCATTAACGAGGTGTGTCTTCGAAGCAAAGTGTATACGCCAATACCATTGTTGAGTTTTGCCTGCAGGAGTATAAGATATGGTAAGAAAGCCATCGAGAACTGGAGCAGTATCATGTACATCTCTTCGACAGGAAGAAGAATGCGCCGTATCTGTACGACCTGATGATAACGCACGCGCTTGACTGGCCAAGCCTAACCTGCCAATGGTTCCCAGACAAAGAATCGTCCGTTCTTTCCCCCAATAAACTCCATCTCTCTCCGCCTAGCTTAAAAAACTGACGACTCCTTCCTGCCGCTCACAGACCTCCCAACAAACCATATACGACCCACCGTTTGCTGCTAGGTACCCACACGTCCGGACAGGCAGCCGACTACCTCCAAATCGCGACCGTGCAGATTCCGACGCGGGGCGGACCAGGCGCGGACGTGCTCGATCGGGGCTCGTATGACGAGGAGCGCGGCGAACTCGGCGGACACACCTTACCGGCGACGCAAGCGCGCATCAACGTCGTACAGCGAATCAACCACGCGGGGGAGGTCAACCGGGCGCGCTACATGCCCCAAAATCCGGATTTAATCGCGACCAAGGCCGTGTCGGGCGAGGTGCTCGTCTTTGATCGCACGAAGCACCCGAGTGAGCCCGAGCGTGGCGGTGTGTGCAAGCCCGATATCCGGCTCGTCGGCCAGACCAAGGAAGGGTTCGATCGCGAGTCTTATTGAATGTCGGGTGATGGCTTTGCTGATGGTTGAAATTAAAAGGTTCGGGCTGGCGTGGAACCCAAATAAGAAAGGTCACATTCTCGGCGCGTCCGAGGACAAGACGGTGTGCCACTGGCAAGGATTCATATCTTCTGCTTCTTTTACCCCATTCGCTGATGGTTGAGGGGTTCAGGGATGTGAATGCGTACTCCAAGGCAAACTCATCACTTGAACCTCTTACTGTGTTCCAAGATCATACTGCCGTCGTTGGTGTAAGCCTTTCGTTTCTAACGCTATTGTCCATGAAAATGACGCAGACATGCAGGATGTTGATTGGCATGGGTCAAACGAAAACATGTTTGCCAGTGTGGGCGACGATAAGATGCTCAAAATGTGGGTCTCCCTTGTCCGAAAGATTACAATATAATAGAAACCTCTTGCAGCTGGGACACGCGACAGAAAGCACCAACATCGTCCATACAGGCACACGACCAGGAGATACTGGCCGTCGCATTCAATCCCGGTGCTGAAACTCTCCTGATAACCGGGAGTGCAGACAAGGTTCGCTTTTAAGACTGACCCCGCGAAAATGGTTGATAAATAGGGTTCAACATAGACGATCTTGTTGCACGATATCAAAAGATTGGGGAAACCACTGCACACGTTCGAGGCACATACAGA
This sequence comes from Lactifluus pinguis, assembly GCA_003313945.1. Classification (NCBI taxonomy): domain Eukaryota; kingdom Fungi; phylum Basidiomycota; class Agaricomycetes; order Russulales; family Russulaceae; genus Lactifluus; species Lactifluus pinguis. The sequence continues at coordinate 5,406 of QLPA01002068.1, read as the reverse complement.
CGAGGTGCTGCATCTCGCGTGGTCCCCACATAGCCCCACCATCTTTGCATCAGCGTCGAGCGACCGTCGCATTAACGTTTGGGACCTCTCGCAAATTGGTGTCGAACAGACACCCGATGACCAGGAAGACGGGCCGCCTGAACTCATGTTCATTCATGGTGGTGCGTTTAGCTCATTGTTTGTGTTTATGCAGCCTACCTACGACTCTTTGACTGTAGGTCATACGGCGCGCCCGTCAGACTTTTGCTGGGCACCTGGGGTAGGCGAGCACTGGACGGCGGTAAGCACGTCAGAAGATAACGTGGTGATGGTGTGGCAGCCAACTATGCATGTGTGGGCTGGAGAGGAGGTGCACGTTGAGGAGAAGCAGCTAGAATCAGAACAGATGGAGGGTGTCGAGATCACAGGGGCATCTGGATCTGGTCCGGGGCGCACTACCGGGAGCGGGGTGCAAAGCGCGCTCATGAGTGGGAGTGCGAGCATATCGGGAGGGGATATGGACGAGAGCTGACATTGTGGAAGGATATCGCTTGCTAAACGAAGGAGTGTGCTTGTAGAGAACGCGATAGCAGATACTTCGATCGCGGGGCAAACCATATACATAGTGAAGGGCAGAGTCAAATGCGTCACCGGCGCGCATAGCTCGTGGTGTAGATACGATATATGTGTCTCGTGCTCGTCAAAGGAAAATAAGTCTAACGAATTCAAAGAAAACTGTGGGTGACCAAAGTGTGAACAGAATAGGACAATGCAAGAAATGAGAGGCTCACCTCCTCCAACGACAACGAAGAGAATGACGCCGAGGGCCCAGAGCCCGATAGGCGACTGTTTTGCTAATTTCTCCTTGCGAGAGACATTTACTGGGTTTTTACCGGCACGAGCCTTGTTGCTGAATTGCTCGTTTCGTTGACGGATTTCGCGTGAGCTAGTCGACTGTAAATTCCTGGTCAGGAAGAACCACTAAAGATAAATAAACCCGGTGCACACCATGACGCTATGTGGGTGGAAAGCGGTACAAAAGGAAGGAGCGGGAGTGCGACTAGTGAGATGAAAGAGATACAGTAAATAAAGCTACAGCTGTAAACGTGGCCTATTTATTTGAACGTGTTATCCCTGCCAGTGCTACATGGTCAAGAGCAAGAAAACATCACTCAAAGCTACCCTTTTGTCCACTCAAGCTAGGCTCAAGGAGAGAAAAAAAGCAGAGAGTGCTGCTACACAGGCAGTTGATAACCGAGGAGCAAAGGCCAAAGCCAAAGCCAAGACTCGAAACCCACGGCGATGTACAATCCCGTTCAAAGTGTCGGATAACATACTCCTCATTGGAGAGGGCAACTTTTCCTTTGCCGTAGCTTTATTGCGACATCCACCGACACCGTTGGAGCATCTTCCCCCCGCAAACGTTACCGCTACTGCATATGATACAGAGGAGGAGTGCTATGCAAAGTACCCCGACGCGGAGACATGCGTCCGCGTGCTTCGAGAAAAGGGTGCTCAGGTGTTGTTCGGCGTCGATGCCACCAAGCTAGAGAAAACTTCTGCGCTCAAAGGGAGGACGTTCGATCGCATCGTCTGGAATTTTCCTCATGCTGGTGAGTACGCTTCAACCGAATCGAATGGCAAGCGCTGATGGAAGAAAGGGCACGCAAGGGAAGGGAATTACCGATCAAGACAGGAATATCTTGTCTAATCAGGTCCTCATCCTTGGTTTTCTTCGCTCTGCGGCTAGGTTCTTGGTTCTCGGACCTGTTCCACAGTTACAGCCGTCGCGAAAGCGCAAGCGTCCCGAGGAGGACGATGATGAGGATGAGGGACACGCGGATGATGTGGTGTCAGCGGACGGTCGCGCTAGAGGAACTATTCTCATAACGTTGCGCAATGTCCCGCCTTACACTGCGTGGTAGGCAACATACCATCTCTGCTTCCAGCGGAAAATGTACTGATTTCTATTTCACACAGGGACGTGCCAAAGCTAGCAAAGAATCCCCCGCCCCCTCGCACATCTATTGATCTGCCCAACCCGCATTACAGGATACTTCGGTCATTTGTATTTAATAGAGGTGACTGGAAAGGCTACAAACATCGGATGACGAAGGGAGAAAGAGCGAATGGGCAGGGAACGACGGGTGAAGGAGGAGAGGATCGTACTTGGGAATTCTTTCTAAAAGATTCGGAGTTGGAATTACTTGGCTTGTCTCCTTGATCATGTACCTACCGAAACGCCTTGGGCAGCACGCCCGTCATTACTCTCTCTCAGTCAAACCACCACGGGTGTATGAGAAAAAGCCCACTCCTCGTGTCTATTCAGAAAAGAAAACATTCCTCTATTACCAATACCTCCGTCTTCTCGAGTCGACTGCTCAGTCACCTCTCATCTTCCTACAACATAACAAGTTTTCCGTCCCTAGACTCATAAAACTGCGCAAGGAGATCGCGCAGGCTGCTTCACGTCATGCTACGCCACTACCTTCCCTTACGAACCCGGGCCCGAACCCCTTGCAATTATCACCCACGCTAACACTTCCGACGCTGAGCGTCATCCGGACTTCTCTTTTCGGTGTCGCGCTCCGCGACTTTGCGCCCCTTGATGCCAGGACGAGCGATGAAATCGCGCAAACTGTGCAAGGCGGCCTGGCCGTTCTGTCTCTCCCCGTTTTAAACCCACCGCAACTTCAGGCCATCCTTCGCGCGCTGGAACGCAGCGTGCCGAAACCCATATCTCCAACTGCAGAGGAACTAAAGCAAGCGGCCGCACTCGAAGCTCAGGACCCTCCGAACCCGGGTCGACGCGTGAAACGGATGCGCAAGATACCCAAACCCGAGCTAACACTCATGGGCGCGCTCATCGAAGGTCGGGTGTTCAAAGCGGAAGGTGTCAAGCAAATTGCAAAATTGCCGACCCTGGGCACTCTGCACGCTGAAATTGTTGGACTGTTGAGCAGTCCTGGTGCACAGCTCGCTGCGTTGTTGAGCGAAGCAAGTGGTGGAAAACTGGCACGGACTCTGGAGGGCTTGAAGAAAAGCCTAGAAGAGGAGGAGGCCAATATTAAATAAATAAATATTAAAATTAAATTCGGAGTATGAATAATAAGTTAATTAATGTCAACTGTCGAGAAAGTTGCGCAAAGTCGTTTTGTTTGTTGTTGGATTGGAAAAAAAATGTGTGTAACCGGTGGTCGTCGAATTGTCAAACAACTTTTCTGACTAAAAAGTTCAATCCTTAGGGATGACGACGACGAGTTTCTTTATGGCGACTCCGAGCTCAAACAGTCCTCTCTCTCAAACGTACCCGTCCTGGCCTCTCTACCCTCAACTGGTGAGACTTTCTTCTTCTGCTCCGTGGCCTCGTCTCGCGCCTCTTGTATTCTACTCGTCTCAACGTAATATAATCGACTTTTTGCTCACTTTCTTCGTCGTGTGCGCGTCAGTTGAACCGGATGAGTGAGTTCAAGCAACGTCAGCCTCGCCGTACACGCTCTTACTTTCCCACTATAGCACCATTCCGTTTGGAAACCCAGAGCAAGCAGACTATGACCTCTTCCCACCAATTCGTCCTCCTGGAGACGAAACCGCTTCTGTCTCCCAGACCAACGACAGCGGACAAGGCGGGGAGGACGTCGACGCCGATGCAGATGCAGATGCAGATGCGGAGGCCGAAGCGGTGACAGAGGATGGCAGCGAAGCAGCTGAAGAGAGTGACGAGGCGAGTTCCCCTTTGTCCTGCATATGTGTTCGGTTTTGATATTTGAAGCATAGGATATCGAATTTATCATGGAGCCCGCCAACCGAAGTCTTGACTTGCGGTGTGTAACCTGCGTTTGTTGTTTGTACCTCGCTCATCCTTTCGCAGGCCAAGCAGGCCCTTGCCCCGTAACGCGAGCTCCTCCACACCCCATAAAGGTTTGCCTGTTTGTTTTATCTCACGTCGGTCTACTAAGGTGTCGGGCACAGCCCCCCCACCCGGACCATCATTAACAACCGAATACACTCCCCGTGAACGAGGTGGTCCCGCCAAACCCCCACCGGTTCAACCTTCCGTGACGAGTACTCCAACTTCCAGGTCTTTCACCAACCCCAACACCACCACTCCCATCGTTGCTGCCACAGCATCTCCTGCGCCTGATGCCAACGAAGATGGGCCCGACCCAACGACGCTTCCACCTGTCGCTGCGCCACCCTCGCACCCCGCGATTGACCCGACAGCAACAGGGATGCTGGAGGGTCGCCCAGTCTTCGAGGTAGACATAGCAGCGCTCACGGACAAGGCATGGCGACGGCCGGGCTCAGATATCAGCGACTGGTTCAACTATGGATTCGATGAGATCAGTTGGGAGGCTTATTGTTACCGGCGGCGTGAGCTCGGCGACCTCGCGGCTGTCTTGAAGACTAATGTCTTGGTGCGCATTCTCCCTCAATAACATATATTCCATGACAGTGAACTCATCGCGCATGAGTACAGAACTTCTCCGGGATGCCTGAGGACCAGCTTAGTCAACTTCCTCCGGAGCTTCGTACGATGGTTATGACCGGCGCAACAGCCATGATGGCCAACGGCGGAGCGCCGATGATGCAGCCTGCCATGAATCCCATGATGGCACCCGAAATGGGCAACATGAACATGGGACCGCAAATGATGAATCCAATGATGGCTGGCATGGGCGGTGAGATGGCTTTGGATGGCGTTGGTGTCGGTGTCGGCGTTGGCGTTGGCGCGCCACAGCAGGGCCAAGGCGGACCCATTCCGGACCAGCTTGCCGCGGCTGTGGATGGCTTTGGTCCGCAGGCCGGTATGGGAGTGGCCATGGGCATGCCAGAGTATGGTATTCAGGTGTGTGTCGACAAAATGTCATACCCACGACCCATAGACAGACTAGACGAACGAACGCAGGATCAGAGCGGGATCCAGCAGATGCAGCAGCAGCAGCAGCAACAATTGCAGCAACAGCAACAGCAGCTCCAGCAGCAACAAATGCAGCCGCAACAGCTCCAACAACAGCAGCAGCAACAGATGCAGCAACAGCAACACATGTATCAAAACATGGATACTCCCGTCACCCCATCGCCGCCTGTGGGCCCTTCTCGCGGTATACCGCAGGGACCTTTCCGTGGCCCACGTGGTATGATGCGCGGCGGAAGGGGTGGGTACATGCTTCGAGGGAGAGGTGAGCCCTTCTTTGTTTGCTTTGAAACACCCCGTTTAATTTACGATTACTGATCGGGACAACGGGCAAAATATGTTAGGCGGTCACCCAACCCCACCTGCGCGACCTGCCTCTCCGCTCCCACCCAATGTGCCTACCGGACCACGGAATCAAAACAAGTACAAGGACCGGGACAATAACGCGCAAGCCGTCGATGGTTTGGACTATGGTGGAGGCGGTGGGGGAGGTGCGGCTTTTGGAGGAG
>QLPA01002067.1:0-11561 GCA_003313945.1 Lactifluus pinguis | reverse complement strand
ATCGGGGTGACCTTGCGAGGTCGAGGTGATATGCTGCCCAGATGAGGCGGAGTTGACCCCTGCTAGACGGCTCCTGTTTGGGCGTCCCACATGCGAATCGTGCGATCCCCGGAGCCTGAGGCAATATGCTGCCCATCCAGTGAAAATTTAACAGAAATCACATGATCAGTGTGTCCAGTAAATGGACCCATTACCATCTCTCCTGTCGCGGCATCCCAGACGCAAATTGAGCGATCGAGCGGAGCCGATGCTATGCGTCGTCCATCTGACGAGAATGCAACGGAACAGACCCATTTGGTGTGCCCAGTAGACGGCCCTGCTATGATCTCTCCTGTTTCTGCATCCCACACCCGAACCTTGTAATCGAAACAGCCCGAGGCAATGCGCTGACCTTCCGGCGAAAAAGCAACGGAATACACTGAATCGGTGTGGGTAAACGGGCCTGCTATGACCTCTCCTGTTGTGACATCCCACACCCGAATCGTGCGATCCATTGAGGCCGAAGCGATGCGCCGCCCTTCCGGAGAAAACGCAGCACATATAACTGAATCGGTGTGTCCGGTAAGCGGGGCTACTGTGACCTCTCCTGATGTGGCATCCCAGACGCGAATCGTGTGGTCCATCGAGGCCGAAGCGATACACTTCCCATCCGGCGAGAATGAGACAGAAAGGACGTGACCAGTGTGTCCAGTAAATGGAACCGACACAAGTGCTCCCGTCGTGACATCCCACATGCAAATTGTGCAATCCCCTGATTCTGAGGCAAGGAGTTGTCCATCTGGTGAAAATGCGACAGAGTAGACTTCACTGGCGTGTCCAGTTATTGGTCCTATTACGACCTCTCCTGTTGTGGCATCCCAAACGCAAATGTTACGATCTAACGAGGCAGAAGCGATGCGCCGCCCATCTGGTGAGAATGCAACACACATGACTGCAGAAATATGTCCAGTAAACGGGCCCGACACCCTTCCTGCTGCGACAGACCAAGTGCGTAGTGTGTTGTCGTAAGAGGCCGACGCAATGCGCTGCCCGTCTGGTGAGAACGCAACAGAGTAAACGATAGAGGCATGATCGGTAAATGGGCCTGTAACAGTGTCTCCTGTTTTCGCATCCCACACGCGAATCGTGGCGTCGACGGAGGCGGAGGCAATGCACAACCCGTCGGGCGAAAATGCAACAGAACGGACTGAAAAGACGTGTCCATAGAATGGGCCGGCTACAACTTCTCCTGTTGTGGCGTTCCACACGCGAATCGTGCGATCTTCCGAGGCTGACGCTATGCGCTGCCCATCGGGCGCGAATGAAACAGAATTGACTTCACCCGTGTGTCCAGTTAACGGGCCGGTTACGACCTGTTCTGTTGCAACATCCCACACACGAATCGTGCAATCTCCAGAGGCTGACGCAATGCGCTTGCTGTCTGGTGAGAATACAACAGATTTGACCCGAGAGGTGTGTCCGGTAAGCGAGGCCACGGTCTCTCCTGTTGAGGCATCCCTCACCAGAATCCTGCGATCTTCCGACGCGGAGGCAATGAGTTGCCCGTTTGGCGAGAATTGAACAAAAAGGACCCAACCGGTGTGGCCCATAAACGGTCCCGCTACGACTTCTCCTCTTGCAGCATCCCACACTCGAATAGTACGATCGTTCGAGGATGAAGCAACCCGCTTCCCGTCCGGGGAAAATGCAACACAGCTGACCCGATCAGAATGTCCAGTAAACGGACCCGCTACCATCTCTCCTGTTGTAGCATCCCACACCCGAATTGTGCAATCGACAGAAGCTGACGCGATGCGCAGCCCATCTGGTGCGAATGCAACGGATTCGATGGAGCCACCGTGTGCCTGAATCACCATTTCCAACACTGGCCAATGAGACAGCTGACCACGTTCAAAGCACAATGTGTGAGGAAATAGGTGAATGTATTGCTCGTGAATGTGGGAAGAGGTCGGTGAGAAGGGAAGGGCTGTGATATAGATGTGTGGAGCGCTTGCTATGGCCATCCCGAAATACCTCACAAAAGAGGACGCATCATTCACCAACACAAATAAATTCTCCACTTCCGTTGGAGAAGGTTGTTGCAACTTTATCCGATGGTTACTACATATAAAGTTGAAGAACACGATATACCCACCTTCCGCTGGTCAGATCGCAACCATGTCTTCAGAGATGACAATGCTGGTGAAGCAAGGCCCACAACGGTCTTGATGCTGAGTACCTCCAGCCAAAATAGAAACTTTGCTTCGAACAGGGATCGAAGTTTCGTGAAGAGATCATGCTCAAAGGCAAGATGCTCCAAATGATCGTCCCAGAAAACGCAGGCATACAATAAAGCAGGGGAAATGTGTTTGGAAATGCGAGATTCAAGATCAGGGATATCGCTGTTCGCAAGATATGATGACTCGAGTTTGCAGATGTTGAACTCCAGGTTCTCGAGCATCAACCTGAGGCACGAATGGGCCAACTCATGGTGAGATTCTTCAAGGTCCACATAAAATACACCACTCTTCTTGTTAGTCAAAAAGTCGCGGAATGACGTATGGAGAGGGGTAATAGGACGAGTTTGATCACTTGAAGTCACGTTACTCAGCAGCGAGCCGAGGTGACGAAGCATTTCAATAACCGGATCAGAATCTTCGGGATCATCAATGGGGGCATGCCTTCGGAGGGTGATCAAGGATTTGGTTCAATTGCAGCAAAAAGCTGTCCCATCACGGACCGAAATAGCAGTTGCGCCTCGTACGGTTTGAAATATCCTTCCAGAAGTTCTTCGTATAGCTTGTCCAGCGGGTCTTGTGTATTACGATCTCGAGAGTGCCCCAACAGGCGCTGTACGCATTTTTTCTTGCTGAAACCAAAGCTAGCAGGAGGGCTGTTTATGAACCCACATGCAACAGCAGCCCATTGAAACAAGCCCTCCGCTGCCTTTGCTAGTTCGACACCATAATTCTTGAATACGTCTGGAGGGAGCTCCGTCTCAAGATAGATGCCAATATCTTGCTCTGTCTTGGCAGCCAGTTTCGCATCATCCATGTAGAGCGTGTCAACAGATGATGCTTCGACGAACGCAGGTTCGATGCCATCCTCAGACCTCGAGGTGAGGAGTATGCGAAACGAGGATGGGAGGTCGATGAGATGTTCTGCGAGAAAAGTGTGTAACCCTTTTTTCCCCGTTGCATCACCACTCTCGTCCAACGCATCGATCACGATAAGAATTGGTCCGGGAAGTGGCAGATCCTTGAGCGGCTCGACTAGAAGGCATTGGAAAAGTGTATGGTAGTCCCGAGTACCACGAAGGGAAGAATTGTCCTTGATGGCTCTCCCGAGAGCAATTTTGAACGCAGGATGTCGATCAGAGAGATCACGAGAAAGTGTCGTGAATAGTTGGTACGCCTCGTCCTTCGATTGTTCTTTGCGGAGAAACGCAAAGTAAGAGCCGAGACACGTCTTGTCGAAGTGACGTGCAACCTCGTGTACAATCGACGACCTGCCTGGCCAAGGAGAACAAGACCACGTTTGGATTTCGGGTTCTCCACCCACTTCACAATATGATGCAAAAAATCTTCGCGTGTGCCTGGAAGGCACCGCTTGTCAACGCCAAATCGCCAGCCTCCCTTATATGGTAGTTCTCTGATCTTTGCGTCCAGTTCTGTAAATGCCCTCTGTCAGATCCACAATCGGACAACTTTATGAGTATCTAAATTACCCACCAACTTCTAGCACAGTGATTTCGGTGGTGACAGCAGCACGGGCGAGGAAACTCTCTCGAAGTCGGACGAGATTGCAGCGGTACTCCTCAATTATTCCGTCAGCCTGTCCGAAAATATTCTTCAAAGCCCGCTTTCCTGCAAGTTATATTGTTGGTATGTTTATAAGGGCCAATGAGAGGGATCAAGACAACGTACCAACTTGCACATCTTCCGCATACGATCTGATAAATTCAGCACATTGGGTGACACACTCAAGCATCTCCTCGAGAATGGCCGCCTGGTTAGACTCCGGCTTGATGTTCCTCAAAGTATCAGCCTCCGCTGAAAATTCAAACGCATCCCGTATCGCCTCGAGTAGTGTTTCGACGTTGCCGTCACGCTCAACCTGCTTCAACAAGTTCTGACATTGAGATGAGAGCAAACGCGTGAATATCTCGCATTATCTCAGAAGACAAGGAGATGCACCTCGGGGATTTTTGACAGTAGACTCCACGCCAGATTGGCATAAGGGTTCAGCTGAAAAACGGAAAGTTAACTTAACGGATATGCAAAGATAATATTAGGCATACTGCTGCGATTGGACCGACGGCGTCCATCACCAACTTGATAACACTAACAGCACGTTTCCATGTTTTTATCGTGCTGATAGATTCCTCAGCGCGATGGAGAGCAGTGCGCGATGTCTCCGCCTGGCTGTCCGGTGCTGAACGTACGAGATCATCGCTCTCAATGGGAGGGTCACCGTTCCGAGCTATAGTGGTAGCACCTGGCGTGGACTGCATCGTTGCATCGTCGAACGGAACAGTAAGACTCGGAGCCCCGCCTCGGGCAACAAAGCCGGCCGTGGTGAGGTTCTGCGTCTCGACTACAGCATTCGAAGAGGAAGTGGCATTTGGAGATACGGAGATCGTCAAGAAGAGTGTCGTTGGTTCCATGGGGTGTCCGTCGCGTGCGTCTGTACTGTCGAAAGTAAGATCAAGTTCTATATGTAGGATGCTCAGCCAGATGCATGGGTAATAATGCAAAGAATCAGACAAACCGCCTCTGGGTTCAGCGACTATTTCCTGCCTTCCAACAAGAATGTCTTTTCTCATGGTCATTTTTGCATACAGGTATAAGGTAGGCCGCATTCAAAAACAAACAGATCACATGACCAAAGCGTGACAAATGGGTAAAAAGCCTAAGGATATTGACTGGGGCAAGCATTGGGAAATCCCCCTCCACAGAAGATGCAAAAAGGGCTTCTTGACAGTCTGTGGAAGCCAATTTTTTAACTTGTGTCAGATGAGTGAGGAGTAGTGTTTTTTTAACTTTTTTATGCTTGTAACACAAATCGACCGTGATCTGAAAGCTACCCTAACCCTAAAGTATGACTGTAAAAGGGACAGGCTGTGATGATGGCTATATAGCTCTATAAGAAAGATATAATGGAATTTGAGTCTCCAACCTCCATGGTGTAATGGTAAGTGGGCAATAACCTAGGGGTTCAGTGTGCAGAGGTTGAGAGTTTGAATCCAGCAATGTGCAATTACTTAATTGGTGTTTTACACATCATGTCACAACGGGTCACAACAGATCACATTCAAAGTAACATCTCGTGATCTGTGTGTTTTTGAATGCAGCCTACCTTATGATATGGGAGAGTGGCTGTATAATGCTGCAGGAGGCTCAGTTACAAATGGGAGTAAAGCAAACGACATTTCTTACAATGCGACATTCTCGTTCCATTCAACTCGTTGTCCCACACTCCGCACAGATTGTGTCTGCCACGTATTCTCCCCGTCAGTCACAGCAGCGTAAAAACGTCTTTTTTTGCTAAGCAAGGTCTTGAGACGGGGAAGGTTGTGTACTCTGAGAACTAATAAAAGAAACAGACTTAGTACTCAGAGAATGTAGCATAAAAATACGAACCTGCCACCTGGAGTGGCAACAAATTCGGTTGCATTTCGGTGAGCTGTTGTAGTGACGTTAAAATAGAGGACAGAAGGAAGGGAGGGGAGAGGCCCGAAGTCGACGCGATCGATAAGAGGGCTCACGTGACACACCCCGTTAAATACCTGTTAAAGCGAGGTCGTTGATCTCGAAACTATTACAAGCCCCGAGTTGATGTCGTGGCTGGGGACTCGGATTTCGGACCAAGTCAGCGTCCTCCCACAGGTGGAGGATAGGTGGATACGCATGGGTGGATATTTCTCGTGAAGCTACGACAGATGGATACCTTCTAGCAGTGATCCGAGGCCATGGCGAGCGGCGACTCGGAACATCGCTAGAATGAGTTTTATAGATCATACTACGAGTATAGTACAGTCTACTAGTAGTACAGTTACCACAGTATATCTTATCTTTTTTTTCAGTGGCAGAAGTGGGACCGGAAACATACAAAACTGGGATTCGGGGCATTGAGTGTGCTGTAACTTAGCAACTTGGTACTAATCATGGCGCCAACGGCGTGCCATCCCTTTCCGGATAAAGTCCACCGCCCGCACCCGAGCCCATGCTTGCACTTTCAACATTACCGTGACTCACCTCCCTGACATGTCTGACCACCGTCCGAATCCCCTTTCTCTCTCCCTTAATGGAGGGAAAAGCCAAGGTCCCCCAACTGGTGAGTCCCCGAACACTGTGCCCCTTATCCGTTCACAATCGGGCGAATCAATAGGGCCCACTAGAAAAAATGGACCTTACTCGCCTATTTGTGCCCTTAATGACGACGTGCTTCTCAACATATTTGATGTCTATCGACTAGCTGACCCGGGCGAATATGAAAATAACAATAGAACCTATTGGCTCCGCCAACGTTGGTGGTACAAACTGGCACATGTATGTCGATTGTGGAGGAATCTCATTCTCGTATCCCCATCTCGGCTCGACCTCCATCTCCTCTGCACGTTTGGAGTGCATGTCACGGACATGCTGGAACATTCACCACCCCTCCCACTCGCCATCTATTATCACGGTAACCTGGTTGGTGGGAAGTTAACCGCAGAGGATGAATCCAGCATACTGCTCGCACTCTCTCACCGTAATCGCGTGCGTCGGATTTCCTTTAGTTTTCCAACTTCAATGTTCGGCAACTTCGCCATGGCGATGGATGGCCAGTATCCGATTCTGGAGTCCCTTTATATCAGCCCTCTGGTCAATCTACAACACTCGGACTCCGTCTTTTCTCCGGGATTTCAGGCACCCAATCTACGACACCTTGAACTCCAGATGGCCGCCTTCTTTCCAATTGGAATTCATTCACCCACAACCACCGCGGGAATCGTCACACTCAAGCTTATAAAGACCCCAGAGTCCGGCTATTCCCGCTCCAGTCATTTACTTACTCAGCTTTCAGTTATGCACCACCTGGAGATGCTCGAGATCGACTATTCTTACCCCTTCCCGAACTATGATATGGAGAGCGATGTGGCCCATACTCCAAACGTGACTCTCAGCAACCTACACTCGTTTGTGTTCAAAGGTCAGACACCATACTTGGGGGGCCTTGTTTCTCGGATTAGCGCCCCTTCCCTCAGCATCTTCAAAGTCTATCCTTTCCCCCCGCTCATTGATACGTTCACCAGTTCACACCTCTCACGGTTCATGCAAACATCTGAGAATTTTAGCTTCAACGCTGTCAAGCTGATTTTCAATTTCGACCAGAGACTCAACTTCCAGGCGATATCTTCGAGGAAGATTACCCTTCTGCAGTTGCAAATGAGTGGCGAAGGGCAGGTAGCGTCCGCATTGCAAATCATCAGCCCAATTTCACCGTTACTCTCCTCCGTGAAGTACGTCGTGCTCGACGAGAAGGTTGTTTGCGGAGACCAGTGGTATCTATACTCGCCCATGGAGACCGACCGAACCAAGTGGCGCGAGCTTCTTAAATTGTTCAACAATGCGAAGATTCTTTCTGTCCGAGACAGGCTCGTCACCGAAATCTCTCGTTCCCTACAAACTGCCTATGGAGACATGCCACGAGCGGTCCTTCCTAACCTGCAGATGCTTCGATATTCTGGAGGATGCTATGCTCAAGATCTATTTGCGGCATTTATCCGTGAACGACAGGTAGCAGGCCACATTATAGAGCAAACCATGGTCGGTAATGATAATTCTGTATTTATTCGACCAGAGCGGATGTGAGCCAGGCGTCATAGGAGCACAGCAGTGCCTAAATTGACCGTGATATCCACGGCATGGAATCTTCCATTCGCTCATACCCGGCTGGCATACCTAAACAACTTAATACAGACCCCTTCGTTTCCACACCGTCTCTTCACTGTACCTCCCGTCCCTTCTTTCCATCATTACAAGCAGAATTTAGACCCTTTTAACAGAGACAATTGGTCGCGCTCTCAGCACCCGTTGCCTTTATTCGTTCGCGCCTTGAGCTAGCCCCTTGAGATATAGTATCTGTAGGCTCGCTGGTTCGGCTGCCTTTCTTTTAATTGGAGTACCACGTGACACTTTGCCTTGGCGGCACAATATCGGCGGTTTCCTCGCGTCTCAGGCAAATCGCGACCACCATATCAAGATTGCCACCTCCACCGAACGATCAAGGCGTGGGTACAGCGTTCGTGCGAGGGCGAGATGGATCGCGAGGTCCGTACCGTTGTCGACCGACCGTGATTGCAGGAATGTGGACTCGGAGGCAGCGAGTTGGGACATCCTTTGCGGAAGTAGTATGAGACTATGAGATGAGGTGCCCATCACAGTCCACGTTCCTCGTCCAGCAGACTTCCATCATTCCGTTCTGTGGCTCTAACGTCATCTGACACGATACCTCACCCGCAACAATAGCACCGAGTACGACATGCACCTCGCGTTCCATCTTGCCATCGCATGCTCCGCCGTTAACGATTGTGGTCGCTGGCAGAGTGCAGCACATAGCCGGATAAGGAGACAGGGTAGGCTTCTGACCGCTAACGGATCGGAACCCGGACCGAGTCAGACACTTCAAGTAGTTGTCTATCCTACTTTGAAGATGCATAACAAGCGCATATAGCCACTCTCCCACAATTGAGGGATATTTAAATACCTCATTCCTTCGTCCTTTCCACCCCAGCGTTTTCCCCTTCCCACACTGAGTCTATTCCAACATCCACAACCCCATCGTTAGTTGCCCTTCTGACATGTCCGAAGACTTGTCTACTAGTATTACTACTTCTCTCTCCGTTATTGGAGGGAAAAGCCAAAGCCCCTCGAGTGGTGAGTCCCACGACATCGTGTCATGGTCCCTGATCCGTTCACAAACCCACAACTGTAATAGGTCCCACTAGCAACAGACCGTATTCGCTTAGTACCTATACCCTTTACTATCATGATGACGTGCTCCTCGACGTATTTGATGTCTATCGACTACCCAGCCCGGGAGAAGGTGTGGACGAGTATGGGAGATATAGAAGTTATTGGCACCGCCAACGTTGGTGGTACAAACTGGCACACGTTTGTCAACGGTGGAGGAATCTGATTCTTGCATCTCCGTCTCGACTGGACCTCCATCTCTACTGCGCGCCTGGTGTGCCTGTGGCGGATATGCTGGCACATTCACCACCCCTCCCACTCATCATCTATTATCACCGTGACTACGATGAGCCGAGGATAACTGCAAAGGATCAATCCAATATACTGCTCGCACTCTCTCATCGTGATCGCGTGCGTCGGGTCGCCTTCAGACTGTCAGCTTCAAACTTGGGCAAGTCCATCATGGCAATGGGTGACAAATTCCCGATTCTGGAACGAATGTTTATCGATTCTCTCGAACCGCGCGCAACCTTGGCCTTTCCTTTGTCATTTCAGGCACCCAATCTGCGCCACCTTGGGCTCTGGGTGGCGGTTTCCCTTCTGACTGGGTCTCCCTCACTCACAACTACCGCGGGCCTCGTCTCTCTTAGCCTTGGAGATGATCCCCCATCCGTCCATTTCCCTCCCAGTCGTATACTTACTTGGCTTTCAATTATGCCCCAGCTGGAGAGCCTTGAGATTGCATTTTATTACCATCTCCCTCACCGTTATGTGGAGAGAGACGAGGCCCATACGCCAAACATCACACTTTCTAAGCTACGGGAGTTTTTTTTTGTGGGTACGAGCGAATACTTGGAGGGCCTCGTCTCTCGTATCAGCGCCCCTTCCCTCTACACGTTCGGTCTCCATCTTAGCGATCAACTCACGTTCACTACTTCATCCCTCCTTCGGTTCATGAAAAAATCTCAGTATCTAAGCTTTAATGTCGTCAAGCTCGTTTTCGACAGAAATTTTATCGAGTTCAATCTGTCATCTTCGAGCAAGGTTTCGGTCTTGCAGTTGCGTATGATGTACGGAAAACTTGACTGGCAGGTAGGATGCGCATTGCAAATCCTGGCTACATTTTCACCTGCACTTTCCGTCGTGGAGCAAGTCATGCTCGGTTACAGGACGTTTGGTCCATCAATATTGCCCAACAAGATCGATCGAGCACAGTGGCGTGAAGTCCTTAGACCATTCGGCAATGCGAAGATTCTTTTTGTGCAAAAAGGGCTCGTCACTGAAATCTCTCGCTCTCTACAGTCTGACGATGGAGAACTGCCCCTTGGACTCCTTCCTAACCTGAAGGAAGTTGGATATTCTGGAGAAAGCTATGCTCGAGATGCACTTACTGGATTCGTCGATGAAAGGCAGGAAGCAGGCCACCCGGTCAAGTTGACTATGGTCAATGATACGTTATTTTATAAATTGGAGTGGATGTAAGAGGGAACATGGGGAGCACAGACGTGAGTGCCCATTTCTACGGTTCTACAGTGATATTCATGCCATATTATGTCTTATTTCGCATTCTAGTACACTGCGCCGGCCACGCTCCTTGTCAATGTGTGCAACAATTGGGTACTCTCGAGCCAATTTGGGCAGCTCTTTTGTAGATTTTCTTTATCGAATGAACAGAGGTACTTGAGGCTTTGGGACGGCTTGCGTTTTCTTTCGTTGACCATCACTATCCCACTTCCGACGCACTTTACTACTTATTTCTTTCGACCCGCAATAGTCGTGGTAGCAATGCAACGGTAGAACCGGCGTTATACCCTCTCAATACATTCCCCGGGCCAGTACGATCACTTTGGACACAATCGACTGTATTGACCTAGTAATTATGAGTATATGCCTGCAGCTTGTAGGGTCACGGTCGCAAACTCATCTCTACGTATCCATGGAACATCGTCGTCGTTATTGAATCAATCTTCGTTATCAGCGATTCTCAGTCCAGACGAATAGAACCAAAGTGTCACATGGCAATAGGGGAGAGCGTACTCGCCGAAGGGAGAACATTGCATTGAATTTTCTGGCCTATACCAATAACTTGTCTCTTCTAAAACCACGCGACATTGAGAACATCATGACTCGTACGACCACCTTGGAAAAAGGGAAGTCTGAGGGAAGTGTAGCAAAGGGCCAAAGGCCACGTATGGGTCATGGAAACGACTCGGAAGGGGTGAGCGATAAAATATTAGGTTCGTCACATCACTTGTGTACTGCAGGTATCAGCTCAAACATTCTTGTGTAAAACTTCAAAGAGCTTGCTTTGAGGACTCTTCACCCATTCTCCACACGACAGTGGGATCTGGTTAGGAAGACTGAAAAGCGAGGTGCAGTCCCGCGCATTCAAGTTCTCGTGGACGGCGTGATTATCCTCTGGTCTGCGCGACAGGAGGAAGTCCAAGCGCGGGAGGTAAAGGGGCCTCAAGAGACTAAAATCAAACAGCGCAAGTCGCTTCCTCGGCAGTAGCCGACCAGTAAGGTATATCAGAGATGTTAGAACGGCGCACCTGCGAAGGAAGACATGGCTTATACCAATTCTTACACGACCCCTGACGTACCAACGCTCCTACCTGGGCACTA
>QLPA01002065.1:0-85046 GCA_003313945.1 Lactifluus pinguis | reverse complement strand
TATAAGCCTATCCTGGAAGAAGTGGAGAGAATACTGGCAGAAGCTGGCCTGGACGAAGAGGAAATGAAGCGCGCGTCTGCGGTGGGCCAGGTAGGGTCTGAGCAAAGTCGTAATCGTAGGTGAAGGGAAGCCAATGGGAGAGTTACTCAAAGGAATCATGTTAACCTTGGGCACGTCCAGCTGATTGTCTGGTATTCACAGGAAACAGAGATCTATCGCGTGTAGTATAATCGTGCCTCAGAACTTCTTCCGCTGCCCTTGTATCGAGCATTCACAGTCAAAACAAGGAGCTATCATTCCAGGATGTCGTAGCATACGGCCCGGCAACAGGTTTTCAGACCGGGTTGATTACTAATCAGACGCCGCTTTTAACCGTGACCACATTCGATGATGGCGTCCTCGAGAGCGACAACGAGCGTACCAACACGGCACTGAAGCCGGATAGGATCCAGCCAAAGGGGTCTGTCATGCCACACCCTAACACCTCGAGCTACCATGGCTATCTGAGCTCGCTGAGATGACGGGCGGCATCATTCCGCCACCCGCGGCCATGGAGCGGCGGTCCGACAAGCTTGATCCTGAGATTGGACTGAAAATCCTAGTAGGTGCAGACCGTGCGAACGAATTGCAACAGGGATTACTGCTGATTTACGAGGATGCCAGATGCTGCGTAGTTACGGCGCTGTTAAACACGCTGCAGTACCAAACCCCGGCGACTAAAAAAATCTCGTATACAACCGCAACGAGTAATCCTATCGCGCCGTCTCGATATGATCATACGAGCAATTCCCATTCAAGCAGCGTTCCCGTACTGTATAATGCGCTCGTGCGTATACCCTCTCCACGTGAACCTATATCGTTGACCAAAAAAGGCCGATGAGATATGGCCATCTCTACGTCCCCAAGGAGCCTTATGGGATGATCACAGGCGTACAACAGTACCGCCCTTCCCTGCCAGTGTGCCCCGCATTTGAATCAGGATTGCTTGGATTTAACAGTCAGAAGGAAAAAGTGATACTCTGGTATTTCAGGGTCCCAGACTTCACCTCCTTTCACGCCACTTCCCTTTTTCGCTTACTTCTCCTGGGGTCATCTGCAGCGTGGGATTGGCCATGTCATTTACGGGTCTATCAGCCTGAGTTGATGATGACGCAGTGGCGCGTGGAGTATCATTGCGCTGGCCTTCCCATGACACTCGGAATCATGACGGATACGACAGATGACGCACGAGTGGCGTGGCGCACCTACAGAGGGGAGAAAGATATAATAATCATGCCAGCCCGTGCGAAGCCTTCTACGATTATCGGAAGACTAGTCGAACGCTGTTCGGTCCCATTGGCTCGGGAGCTCGCTGCCCCGCTTGAAACTTCCCTCTCTCTTCCCCTGCGCACGTACCAAACTCCTCCTTCTAGATCCGTGTGACCTCAAATGTATACCTCGTTGTGACGGAAGGCCAACACCGAGGTGACTATAGAACATGATGTATATCGATACGGTGAGTCTTTCTAGACAATTCGTCATCCTGAGTCACGTGAGCGAGGTATCGCTGAGGGAGCATGGAGCGCACCTCCTCGTTAATTCCAACAACCCATTCATAGTCAGCCGTTAACGACTGGTATCTACTCTCTCCTATGCTCACAATCTCGCAATGTGGCAGCTTGGAAGCGAAGATATCTTGAAGCGCTTGTCGAGGGGCGTCGCCTATATCTCCGATCACTGGTTCACACTTGAATTTCTCTCTAGACATGAGAGGACAAACTCACGAGCAACTAGTGGGTGTGAGTGTACGAGCCACCGAGCGCCAGCTGCGATCGGCGCTGCCAGCGAATGCTCGATCTCCACGCAGCAGGCCGTGCGCGCGCTCCAGGTTTCCCAGGGTGTTGGTGATCCGTCAGAATCGCTCGTCGTATCCGCAACCGAACAAAGGTAATCGCGCCGCATTGCGAGCCAGTTGAACGTCATGTCGGCGTCTTTGGCCACTAAAACCGCTGTCAGTCCAACTAAACAGGCATCGGGGGAAGGTCGAAATGGGAGGGATGGTGAGTGTGAGGAGAACATCGACGGTTGGGCTTGCATTAGCCGGAATGATGCAGGATGTGGTAAGATGGCATCTTGCGAAAAGGGTAGACAGAGTTGCCCGACCCTTTCCAAGGAACAGGTAGCGCCATCGAGGATGCGGTGTACCTCCAGGGTACCAGTCTGTAAATTGACAAGGGCGATTAATGTAGTGTTGAGGAGAGCAAACGAGGAGGCATAGGTAAGATCCGGGGCCGTGAGAACCTGGAATAGAGGGTCAGTTCATTGATGGCGTGAGATGACCTGACACTTTCAAGGGACACATCTCCTGATTTCCACCCGATGAGGAATACGAAGTCAGGTAGTGCCGTAACTTGAGTGACCATCACAACGACCCTGTCCCCAGCTACTTGCATGTGTACGTCATATGTGTCATGGGTGCAGATAACGCTTCCTTCAAACTGCAACGGTATAGTTGAATTGGCGGCGAGTGGGTGCGCCGTGCCTTCATAAAAATCCAACACCAAAAGGGACCCATGGGGTTCAGGGTCCTCTTCGGGATTGCTGCTCCGGAGAAAGTCAGCTGGGCGGGGGGGATAAGTACTAAGAATAGACCCGCACAAAACGAGCATGACCGCAAGGTTATACTCTTCAACATTGAAGCAATACGAAACTACAGACATGGGTTGGAGGAGATCAACATCGTGCCACGTTACGGAGCCACGCTTCACTGCATCGTGCAGATAAATGTAACTATATCCCACTGGCCGATCGTCCACTGGGTACCGCCGCCTCGCAACCAAGTAGCCGCCGTGTATCTCGTATCGTATGATGCTGACCGATATGTCGCTAGGAACCACACACTGCGAAGCGGGAGGTTGACGTAGATCCGGTACATGCCAAGTACGTTCCCATTTTTCCAAGACAGCCATCCGTTCGGGTAATGAGAGTACGGTGAGAAAGGGGTCGTTCACGCCCGCTCTCTGTGTTCGCATTAGATATCGCAGATACTGAGAATTAGAAATGATGCTGTGGAGTCTCCGAGAGGTTAGAGCGCAGGCGCCGATGCTTCGCAAGGATAGATGGGAGAGGATCTGGATGAGCAGTTCGACGGAGAGGTCTAGGAATTGTGGGGACATGATGGGCGCTGGGGGTTTTTCAGACTTGAAACGACTTGTTTCTTTTCTCTGACTGAAAGAGGTCTTAAAGGCAAGCTTAAAGGTCAGCGTCACACACGTGAACGATCCCGGGAATTGAAGTGTCACTAACTCGCCGGGCCAAAAAGGGCTGAAATCGTGGACAATCAGGCCGAGCTGGTCATACGAGGGTAGTTGTGAGACGAAGAAAAGAGAGAATACAGATACGCTACAGGTAAGCAATCGATCATGGGAGGGGGTGTTTCACCAACTGCCTCCGGACAACAAACTTCAAGTTATCAGAGGGTGTTGCCAATGCGTGGGAATGAGTACGTAGCCTCATCGAGGCCTCATCCCGTCCACGTCCGCAAACGAGAAAGCAACCTCAAACGAACTCACCCTAAGTATGGACACGATTCGCCTTAAGAAGGAGGTTGTGAAACCAACGAAAATATGATGTTCAAGCCGCGCGACGTGGCAGCTCAAAGATGCGGGAAGTTTTACACAACTCACAGGAAACAACGTGATAACTCCGGCTTCCGTAGGGTTAAGTTTCGAAACATAAGGCCGGGCAACACGAGATAAGCGAAAACGCCAATACTATAGTGGATAGCTCTGCTTGACAAACGTGGGCAACGTGAATTGTCCCGTCATGTTCGTGAACTGGTTTGTGGGAATCTTTCGTCATCTTCTCACTGGGACGGGTGCTCTTTCTGAGCGAAGCAACATTATCGGTGCGCTTCGGGTGTTGACCCGAAGCTGCACGCACTCCACAATAATGCTAGGATCTGCGTAATAGGGTGGGGGCACCCCGTGACCTTCATCAACTCGTTGCACCTCAAATGACGGAATCACAGCGAGCCATTCCAAATCGAGTGTCCTCATGGGGGACTTTTCATATCCCCCAACATTTACGAGAAGTGATCCGAGACGCCCTGTAAAGACATTAGTCAATCTTTTTGACAACCAGGACCCATAAAAGGCAATAGATCTCACCAATAAGCTTTTCCAAGGTCCGGCAGACTCCGACTCGGAACTTCGAATGCTCACATCATCACATGGCCACGAGTGCCGCGCGATATCGAGGCTAAATTTTTTTCGTTTTATCGTACGTTGGATTGTTATGTGATAAAGTGCAACCGGCAACAGGTAATATGCAAAAATGAAATAAAATAAAAGTAGCGTGTGTGCTGAGAAAGCGAGAAGCTTTGAACTATAGCAGAACGAGGGCGTGGCAGGGGCTACCAGCGCCGTCAAGCGTACTTCCTACTCCTATCCCGAAGTCTGTGAACAGGGATTGATGTTGAGTACAAGGCGAGAGATACCCAAAAAGTGTGACGAGGAAGCTGTCCAGGACAACCAAGTCGAGAAGCATTAACGAGGTCAGGCAGGCAGCACTCTTGGACTGGACGATTCTTGAGTCAGAATCTCAGGTGGGTCACTGGCCTCGTCCGCTGCCAACAGTAGGAAGCTACTACAAGGGAATGGACTGTCCTGAAGTGACTGAGCAAAGAGATCAGGCGCTCTAATCCAGAGCTAGGTATCAACGTACCTGCCCTTGAAATCCTTGTCTGCCTGCGCAAGGAAGAAAGGTGAAGTACAGAGAGTAGAACAGCCATCCGTAGTATCGATGACGCCGGCTTCTCAACGCGACAAAATTGTAGCCTGAGGATGGGCGAGCGATGGAAGATGCCGTGCTCCAATTGATAGACCACGGAATGTATCGAGAAGAGAAGTTCAAGAACCATGAATTACATGGGATCTCCAAACACCTCTTATGGATAATTTTAGATCTTCATTGGGGACATAGCGCAGATGGGGGTCAACAGGAATGCGTCAGGAAGCCTGGCAAAGAGTACGATTGAGTGAACTGCGCCCATCAACGGGGACCATAAAGAGATGTCCCTCAAGCGCGTTTAAGAGCGCAGCACGAAATAATATCGAGGAATGGAATGGAAGATATCCCAAGGGAAGCATCGGCCCCTGTATGCGGTCCGGAACTCTTCAAGAATGGATGCAGCGCTGTGAGGTGCACGCGGGACCGGCAACGATTAGAACAGAAACTCTGACCTAGCGAAGGGTCATTATAATCATATGAGAGGGTGGCCAAACGAGTATCAGACCGTGGCCCAAACTGCCGCCCAAAGCCTGATCCCGATGCATTCCGGAAAGCGGCCCGGCATTCACTTCGCCTGGGATTTAAGCTTCCCCCCGAGGTTCCACGGCTAGAGAGGGGGTATCCACTGTGCTCTCGTCGTAGCATGAGAAAGCCGGCACGGTTGGGCACGTAATATGGTCGTTCTATGCCAAACAATAGCCGTCATCCATACTAGTCTGGATTCATTCATGACAAACAGATAGGGCGCTGTTATACTGTACTCTGTCGGGTACACTTTATCTGAAAAAGTTTGTGAATGAGAATGAACAAGCGCTAAATTGTAGTGTTGGTAAGTTACTATCGCGTACCATCGGCCATCGGCCATCGATTACGATTATTGTAATTTCCGACGGTGTGGCGCTCTTCATGCACTTATCTGTATTCAGTAGTCAACATGCGTGCAACAACAGAAGGTTTACGTTTCCTACGGCATGCCGAGTTCGTCCTCGGCCAAAGGTTAACGTAGATGACACAGGCGATTACCAGGATGCTGACATTCCCACAAGGGTCTCTCCACGCACTGATGGGAACAGGGCGTGACTCACCTGCTCAGCAAAAGTATGCAGCACGTAGCCATAAACACTATCATCGTCTCTTTGAGGAAGCTGTGTGCAAGGACCTCGCTATCAGCATGATGTTATGATGTGGTGAGGCGCCGTGACTTGCATAAATCGTATGGCGTTCTTCTTCCCTGAGCTGTCACACCTTCTCATAGTTCCACCAATATCGGAGGCGAAGAAAGGACACGGGGGCGGTGAGCCAATGAGGGTACAAACTCTGAATATAACCGGACTATAGTCAAGCAGGTGGCTGTCCACTAACCTCTGTCTTCTGCTTGCATACTCATTCCGTCGTTGTTGGCCATGATCGCCCAGGAGAATTCAGCGCCATTGAGCAGCTATACCGTGAACGTTCGATGCGTTCAAGTCATTCGGGTGCGTTCCTATTTCAGCCTCACCGTCAAAGGAGTGTTCAAACAGCTTGAAAAAGCCGAGCTCGCACCCTTATTTCGACGATATCGTGGTATGTCGTCCCTACTAGGCTAAAAGCAATCTTGGCTTTCAGATGAACTGATGCGCCCTTCGCCTTAGGAAACAGCGCAGAGGCGAGTTATGCTCGCGCAACTGAGCACCGACGAATCCAAGCCAAATAGCAGGGAACAATGGTTCGTCTGTCTGTTTCTTTGGGCTATTTCAGAGGTTCTTCAAGTTAGCGAACCGCTTGATGACTGTTTCCGGGATTATGGTCATTTCTAGGCTCCGGACTTACACGTTCGTACCCTTCTGAGGCGACAGGAGAAATTGGGTTGACTTGTGTGCAGAGACAAACTGAGTGCGCTGGGGATTGATGTAAGACAAATATTCGCGCCCTCTCTATTCCTCGCTCCCGACCACGGCTGACGGCATATCTTGCAAGATGGAAGACGGGGCGATTGCGGACGTAGAAAGCCCTTCAGTAGAAAGAACGGTCACAAATGTGTGTTCTACGTACTCCATATTCCTTATTTAGGTGTCCCAAGAGCGTTTTTATAGGTCGTGGTGCGCGTCTTGACATCCGCAGGATGGAATGTGAGCATTCGTTTAAAGGTGTATTTCTTCCTAACCTACTAATCTAGCACCAGACCGAGGTGACAGGGCTTGTCAAGTCGGCGTTCGATTCCCTCGATAATAGCGAGAACCAGGCGGCGATAGACGCCTTCAGTCGTCAGAATGTTGGGGGCGCTACAGCTGCTTTCGAGGTTGGGCGTGACCAATTTTTCATTTGATTCCGCCGCTACGCTCACAGGGATGTGGCTTCCCCAGGTTCAGACCTTGTCCGCGGAGGATAGTGGTGACGTATGTTTCGAATTCTCGTCCCATATAATCTCGGCAATGTCCATGACTTGGTCAATTGACAGCTAAAAATAAGTATGTGACTCCTGTGCTTTTTCCGGGTTAAGGTATATTGAGATTATCGGCGCAGGTTCATGTTGGTTCTCCTTGGGTGTGTAACATCATTAGTTCCCACCTGTGTTGTTAAAGTCATTGCCAAGCCTCTCCGAAAACTGCCGCCCGAGATATTTTCTCTCTTAATCCCTTGTCTGAGGACTTTTCACTGCAGTATCGTGCGTATTTGGTCTCTATCCAATGGAACAAACTGACAAACCAGACGCACATATCGGTAGGGATCAGCTCTGGAACCCGTAGGTTATGCCTTTCCTTTAGCACAGTCGACTGAAACCGTGCCCGTGGGTGATTAGTGGAGAGGGACTTTGCGGATCGAACGACGAGGGTGATCGTGGAGAAGGCAGCACCATTTTATGCGGTACGCCTCCACACTTTATCTGGAATCTGAAGGGAAGCCTCAAGGCTTGTGTTGAGTAGAGAAACGTCCGCAAGTTAAACTAATGAAAAAAATGAGCGTACATTCGATACTGTATTGTTATGATCAAGGAATAGAACCGGATAGAGATCCATAAAGGCAATCACCACCTGGCACTTGACGTTATTGTAGCGCTGCCTGACGCTTTGAATTGCCAGTAGGTAGAAAGACTGATACTAAACCTGAAATATAAATGATGTTGTCCAATTTGGCCGCAGCGCCGCGGGCAAAAGTTGAACTATGGCACGTGACCCCGTACTCGGCCCGGATGAGCTGGTGGCATATCTTCTGCGTAGCTGCATCAAGGCTCAACCTGTCGCCTTCGGAAGCTCCCCGTATTTTAATCGTTATTGACACGCCCAGGTCATTCCGAATCCATATGTCAAGGCTCTTGCGCCCAGTATCCCCGCTGTTAACCATTCGTTACACCCAGCCGCGCTCAAGTCAGATAATTTTTCCGTTCTGCTTCTGTGACCTACCGGGTGAGGACTTGGCAGACATGAGAGTGGGGGATTGTCTGGAATGGATGGGAATGTCGACACTTTGTGAGAAATGTTGTATCCTTTTTTCTAATGTCATGTTGACAACTGCACTAGCATGAGCCGAAATTGATTGTCAATCTATCAGTCCTGCCAAACATGGATCGTCATCGCGTAGTCTCTATATTCTAATACGTGTCACAACAACATTTTCGGATAGCATAATAACAAATGTGGGTGGATACCAAATAGAAGTGGTGTAGTAGTAGTACTGTAGTACACAATGATAGCAGTCGTCTATAAGTCTTTAAGCCGCCTTGATCTTGGCCACAAGAGTCAGGATGACATCAACGAGGGCCTTCCCGATCCGTATCTCTTTTCGAAGAAAGTCATTGGCGACGATACCGCGTCGCGCCCAAGCGTCGACCATACCCAATCCCCAAATCAGTTGCCAGCCGACCGTCCAGATCGAGCCAAGAACGCCCGATACTTCCTTGCCCGTCCACCGTTTCCATTGACGTTCCAAGATGGTGGCGAGACCGACCATGATGAAGAAACCACCCGTGTGCGCGATCTCGATACCGCCCCGAAGGCCCCAAAGCCCCAACACGTGCATGACGGCGGAGACGAGATAGGCGCCCATGACCGAGCCGTACCAACCGGCGAGTTTGCCACCCGGGCGCGAACCGTACACCACGAAGAGGTGGCGGAAAAACTGGTGCCACCGTTTTCCCCAAAATTCGGTGACGGAGGTGGACAACCAGGGTCGGTTGGCGATGCGGGGCCACTGCTCTGCGGACTGGCCGAGCACGATCTGGCCAAAGAGCGAGCAAACGAGGTAGGTGATGTCGACGGCGGAGTAGATCACCATCATGCCGCAGAGGGAGATGCAGGATGCGTGGAGAAGACGCGGGAGCAGGTCGAGGGTCTCATCAAAGATGGTGTCACCTTCGAGGCTGTACGTGGAAGGACGGAGGAGTTGCACGAGGTAGTGCGCGGCATCCAACGTGGTGATCTTGATCAACAGCTTTAAAAACTGTTGGGGAATCGATGGTGGAGGGTTCGGATCGCGAGGGAAAGGGTCTGATGACCAGGACCATCCAAGGCCGCGGTGGTTAAAGAGGAGGTCGGACGCGTCAATGAGGACATTGGTGACATTTAACGGCCGTTCTTTGAGAGGTTCTCCTTGCTTCGGAGTCTCGTATCGCCTGATGGGTTTTTTGACGATAAAGGTCCACTCGAAGGATTTCATCGCTATGGCCCACATGGCCAACTAACAAAAGCGGATAAGGCAAAGGGCAAAACTCTGGCCAAGACAAGACGCACGACAAACAGAATGTTCAGATGAGAAATGCGCAACGGGTTAGCAACAACGCCAAGTGTGTCGGCGAAATATTGCGCGATATCGAGTGTCACCGCAGAGGTCCATGCAAGCCAGAGTGTGATAGGTAACAGGGCGACGCGGAGCCAGAATGTACCAGGAAGCATAACCATGATGGCATGCGCATAGTAGCATAACATGACAGGAGCGACGTCTGTCAATGTGAGGGGTCTGCGAAGGCTTGCGTCAGGTAGGATGTATGAAGGACCCCTTTCCATTGTACTGATTCTTGTCAGTCTGTGGCCACGGTTAGATTGGGGAGGGTGGTTGGTCTCGTGAAATAGGTGATTTCGAGGCTAGGATGGTCGATGTCGGGGGCAGGGCGGTACTTGGTGGGGTTGGGAAGGTGTATGGTGTGGTTGGGGGGTTGGGGAGGTGTATTTGGGGTAGAGGACCCCTCACATCGCAGTTTAGTTGAGGGCTCAGTTTAGTGATCTCATTCTCAGCAAGTTCCGGCGGCGGCTTTCGGATGATTGAATGGGTCACGGTCCCACTGACTATCCGGATTAATCACAATATCGTGACTGATCTCCGTGAGGAGAAGACCCCTGAATTCGAACCGCCACCCGTAGTTGCTTTCTGGTTGTTGCACGCGGGTGAGATCCCGGACTTAGCGCTCAACTACCGCGGATCTCAGTCATGTGACTGGAATCGGCCTTACGGTCTCCCCCGAGCCTCTCCATCCAGATGATTGGGATTTACAGTAGATCTATCTTTTTCCCACTCTGGGGCAGCCCTGCGAGCGCCTACTCCCACTCGGGAGCTTATGTGGTATCTCCGGAAGGAGAGAGGCCCGGATTTTCACCAGAAACGTGAGGGCGCCGCCGTACTTAAACTTTGAATTGGTTTGACTTGAACCCGTACCTTGATACCAACTACAAAACCATTTAATTGTTTCGCATAAAATGTTTTGGCAAGTCCCGTTCGTGTATCCGTCGTGCCCACATCATCGTACCAACTACATCGGCATCCGCAGTACCACTATCCGAGTCTTGCTAACCCTCCGAGGCTGCAAGTGATGCTAGGACTGAGCCGTGGCTGTTTTCCTGTTTCTGTTTCGCTTGTGATTTTTACCTCCCTCATCAGAAAGAAACAATGGAATTCAGCCTTCGTCGTCATCGTCCCGTGCCTTTTGTTCAGAATTAACGCACAGTACGGTCGCAGGAACCGACCGTCCACAGGACGGTACAGTGCGTGAGTCTGCTTGTAACATGATACATTCATGTGAAATGTCGATCGTACATCGGATTCGTTACGACGAGCTACCCTAGGATGTGAACATCGAAAGACGAAATCCCAAGTTCATCATTTTGGCTGGTCTACACGAAGATGGAGCATCGTTTTTTAATACATCGACCAATTCGGCGAAACGACACCACGGACGTACCCTCAAACCCAAAATCCTCTCCTCGTCGATCAGGACTCCCTCGTAATGGTATTTGCTGCAAGTGACGGTCTCCACGTACGGTAATGCAGACCGCACGTCCTCCTTGAACGCCGAGCCCGCCGGGAGCACGCTTTCCTCCACAGTGAGGGCCATCCAATTCCCATTTGGGAGTGGGTCAGTCCAGTTGCGATGGTGTGGTTGACCCTTCGCAGCTGCACGTGCGCGTGCAGCGCGCACAGTGTACGGATTGAAGTCACGAACTATGATCGGCGTCGGAACGGTATCTTCCATCGCGACCGCGCGCTGACCAGCCGTCGTCGTTATCCAACGCACCGACGCAGGGTCGCTCTCGAACCAACGCGTCGCTGCGACGCCCCAAGTGGACCATGGCACCTCCACGGGTGCGGAAACGGACTTGCCAGAGAAGGCTATGCGGAAGGGTTCGGAGGCGCGCTGCGCCGCGGGTATGTGTGCCAAGAGAGCGTGGCGGTGAACGATGAATGAGAATGGGCGCGTGTCTGGGAAACCAAAGACGCCCATGGCCACGTCTAGATGTTCGATCACGACGTTGAAGAGGATGACCGCGTCCTCGGCGTTGTCACGGAATGGGCGGTGAGAGGGAGCTTGGATGGCGAGAGGACCGCACCCGGTGGGATTCGGTTCGGCGCGGCAACCGAAACGGACGATCGAGGCGCGCTGGGTCAGTGGGGGGAGACCGAGCTTGCAGAGAGGAACGAGACGTGGCGGAGTCGTTTCGTCATTCTCATCAATCGTGATCTTGACCAGTTCGAGCGCATTTACGATCAGATTGGGAATGACGAGTATGTCTTGCGTGAGGAAGCTGAAGTAGGCATAGGCGCCCCATTCGGGGTACGGAAGCTGGACACAACGGGTTAGGGTGGGACGCGATCTGACTAGTAGCGACTCACACAGTACACGTCTCCCTTTTTCCAGTGCACCAGGAAGAACATATCCTGGTACTCGCTTCGTGCCCATGGAAATGTGATGAGGAGTACAAGAAATTCGCCAACAATCTCGATCATGACATGGCATTGGCCAAACGGGAACGATTTCCTAGCAATAAAAATGACGGGTTTCTCGGCAAGAGGATGGGGCTGGCCAGTAGCAAAACTGAGTAATCGTATTTCCAACGTCAGATGACTGTCAACCAAAGGTTCCATGTCCATCTTCTCTTTGCTAGACTGAAAATAAATCTGTGAAATGATAAGAAAAGTAGAAAAGGCGCACATGGTCAAAGCCGCAATAAGGTCGTGCTCGTGCACGGCCATGCCAACGTCCAAGATCTGGACTCCAAGATCGAGATTTACCCACTTCAATATTTGATCCCGCGTGTCCGAGAGAGAGGGAAGAGGGATGTAGGAGTACCCAGCGGTGGGTCGACGACTGGTGCCATGGAGCCTCGTACCAAGCAAAAACGCGCCGCCGGTAAAGTCGTAGATGCTGGTCGAATGGAACGGGACGGTGATCCGAATGGATTTACGGAAATCGAGCGCCTTCCAAGCTTCCTCTCGCTTCTCCAGGAGATCAAGGCGCTCGGGATAAGATAGTCCTGGACGTACGTCGTCGGTCACTCCAAAACGTTCCATTTGGACGAGATAACGGAGGGCGGAATTGTTACAAATTATGTCGTATAACATGCGACATGTACACCTGCAAGATATAACATCATGAGCCGACAGATATGATAGAATATGGCTTATGATCTCTGATGGAACATCGAGGAACGAATTTAAAGCCGTCATCTCTGCCGTGTGGGTCAGCGTGGTGATCGATCGTCCAAATGTCGACTTTGCTGACGTCATCATTGAACACTTTCAAACTCCGAAAGCACGTGTCCGCAAAGACGCCACGCAACACGGCTCACGTTCGACGCCCCCCGCTGCTAGCCCCTACGTCCTCAAAAGTATGAGGAGTGTCCAGCTCACTGGTACGTATCTTTACCACCCTGTTCCGATAACTACTAAACTTTGTTTCTCTATTAGTCCTTAGAGCCAACAACCTTCCCCGTCTCAAGACCTTCCTTCGCAAGCAAAGACAGTTTTATGCCACTGTGACCTACAGAAATAGAACATGGCGGACAAAGCCGGTGCGGAGCGTAGCACAAATCGTGGAATGGAACGAGACCCTCGAAATCTTGTCAGTAATGCCATATCCTTATGTCTAGGTACAACTAAGTCTCCTGCAGTGCTGTCCAACTACTGCCTCCTATCACTGTATCACTCTATGCGGAAAAGACTCGGATCACACGGGAAGATATCCTTATTGGAACGCAGGATATTGACTGCGATACCCAACGCGGTTCGTCTATCTTTTAGAGTGTTTACGTATGCATCTGGCTGAGTGTCATACTTGAAGCACTTGATATTGTTTTTGGCCGGACTGACGGAAATTCTGGACATGAAACAGAGCTGGTCACACTCTCGTTAACCATCACCGTATCGGCAAATATGAGTCCCTCCATGGCCGCAGCAATCAACATGCCGAACCCTACTCCTTCCAGCTTCGACGACGCTGTCGATGAATCAAGTACTACAAGTCCTACTAACCAACTCAACAGCGACGCCATGCAACCCATGGCCGCTAACGCCCCTCAATCTTCTCTATCACAAGATGGTACTCCAGTGCAACGCATGGCGAATGGTCAGACATCAATTACTCTCGATCGCACCGAGGAAGCTATGGATACGATGAGATCCTGGAAGACCGCAGTTTCTATTATCAAGCAGGTGATGGACCATGTCAGCCCAATCGTGGAAGTACGAATATCGTCATTTTCCCCCATGTTTCGCCTTCACTAACTTCTGCCCTTCAGTTGTTCCTCCCTGCAAAGTCAGCATGGATGCTGCTCTCAAAGGTTCCTGACGTGCGCCACCTTGCGTTGTCAGAGGATATACAATATTCACTCTTTTTAACAGACTTTGCTTCACCAATTTAATCGTGATGACAACGTCCAAAACCTCCTTAACGCAATACGGGATGCTTTTGAATTTGTGAAGGAGGCGGATGCTTTGACAAACATGGAGCCGGCCTCTACACAGGCAAGAATACTGGTTGAGATGCTGGATTGTGTCTCGGAGTGTGCCAGATTCATCATATCCTATGCGGAGGATGTGCAAGTCGGTACGTCCTCTCGACCACTCTCGTTTGTCAATTTCATAGTAGTCATATTACCTTTGCAGGAACGCGGACTTTGAAGAATTATTTCGGCAATGCTGATGACAAAGTCGAACAGTACCGCACTACCCTCGTCCGACTGCGAGACAATTTTCTTATCCGTGCTTCTATCATCATTGAGGTAGCTGTGCTAGAATCTGGTGAGTGATCCTGATGATAGTCATGGAATTGTTGGATGATCAGTCTGACACGGGCCCCACAGGATTGGACGCCAAAATCAGAGAACTGCCTTATAAAGGCGGCTGGAGATTCGACGATGACCAGAAACGGTGTCTCCCAGGGACACGCAAAGAATTCTTGCAACACATTATCAAATGGGTCGACAATCCGAAATCTAAACATGGCCTCGTTCTCCTCGGCCAAGCAGGCACGGGAAAGTCATCGATCGCGCATGAGGTCGCTCGGCACTTTGAACACAGGTGTCTGGGCTCTTACTTCACATTTCTCCGGAAGGAAGGTTCAAAGGACGATGCGTACCAGCTGTTCACGACAGTTGCGCGTGATCTCTCCGATCGCTATCCAGCGTTCAAGCTCGCCCTCGGGAAGATCGTCAAGGATGATACATCTCTTCGCAGCAGCCGAGGGTATCGTACACTCTTCAAACGCCTCATTCTTGTACCGCTCCGGAGCCTTGAATATGATCAACCAATTCTGATCGTCATCGATGGATTGGACGAGAGTGGAGATGCAATCGGCCAATCCGGATTGCATGTCTTTCTTGCTAAACATCTGCTCGACCTGCCATCAAATTTTCGCGTATTCATCACCTCAAGGCCGGAGGATGGCAGCAAACTTGCGTTTACGAAAGCATCATCTGTCGACACGATCTACATGGATGATGCGAAGCTGGCTGCCAAGACCGAGGAAGATATACGGATATATCTTCAGGATGTGCTTCGTCCGGACGTGTTTGAGGTCCACGGCGCGGAACTAGCCAAGGCTGCAGAGGGCCTATTTCAGTGGGCAGCCGTCGCATCCGGGTTCATAAACAGCCCTGACAGCCTCGGCATCAGCATAAAAAGGCGCGTACAACGCTTGTTAGGACACTCTCGAGGACTCAGCGGAGAAGGATTATTGGACAACTTGTACGAAGAAGTTCTCAAGCAGTACTTCAGATCAGAAGAAGCACAGGCTCTGTTTCGATCGGTCATGGGACAGCTTCTTGCTGCAATTGAGCCTCTCTCGATCCATTCGTTGATTGGCCTGCGACGGCATTCACCCGCACCCGTCGATGACCCTGAGGAATCTGATTCGGAACTGGTTGTTGAAATTCTCAGTCACCTCGGCTCGCTGCTGAGTAACGTCACACCATCTGATCAAATGCGTCCCATCATTCCTCTCCATACCTCCTTCCGTGACTTTTTGACGAATCGGACAAGCAACGTGTTTTACGTGGATCTTGGGATCGCTCACCATGATTTGGCATATTCCTGCCTTGGATTCATGGTCGATAATCTCAAGTTCAATATTTGCCAACTCGAGACATCATATCTTGCAAATAAGGATGTGCCGGACTTGGACTCTCGAATCGGCAAATATATTCCACCTGCTCTATCGTATGCATGTGTTTCCTGGGGCAATCATTTAGAACATGTTGCTTTCGATGGCGACCTTTTCGGAAAACTTCAATCGCTTTTTGAGAAAAAATTTCTGTTTTGGTTAGAGGTGCTTAGCCTCAAGAGTAATGTGAGCCTCGCTTTACGAGCCTTGTCATCTGTATCGAAATGGTTGAAGCAGGAGGTAGGTACTCCCAATTATTCGATATGAAGTGTACTGACTTCTCGGTAAAATCACAATAGTGTTCCCGACCAGAGTTGGAGAATTTGTTGGCGTTGGTGAATGACACGACCGCATTTGTGCGGTATTTCGGAATGGCCGTGGCAAAGAGCGCTCCTCATATCTATATCTCTGCGCTCCCTTTCGCACCATCCTCTTCCCTTGTCCTCAATCAATACCTTTGCCGATTTCCTCAAACATTGTCTGTTGCACGCGGGCAGTTGTCTCGTTGGCCAGCTCTGGAAATGACGATTCGGGAATATGACGCCGCGGTGACTTGTGTTGCTTTCTCGCCGGACGGGCAGCGCATCGCGTCGTCTGGTGAAGTCACAGTTCGGGTGTGGGATGCCGCAACAGGAGAAATCGTGGCAGGCCCATTTTTGGGAGATGACTATGGGCTCAAATGTGTCGCATTCTCCCCTGACGGGCATCGCATCGCATCAGGTTCATACGACACAATTTTTGTGTGGGATACCGCAACAGGAGAGGCCGTAGTGGGATCATTTACTGGACACACAGATTGGGTCAAGTCAGTTGCATTCTCTCCTGACGGACAGCGCATTGCATCTGCTTCGGACGATCGCACGATTTGGGTGTGGGATGCTGCGATAG
Source organism: Lactifluus pinguis (assembly GCA_003313945.1). Classification (NCBI taxonomy): domain Eukaryota; kingdom Fungi; phylum Basidiomycota; class Agaricomycetes; order Russulales; family Russulaceae; genus Lactifluus; species Lactifluus pinguis. The sequence continues at coordinate 68,545 of QLPA01002065.1, read as the reverse complement.
GAGGCGTCGTAGCGGGCCCATTTACTCGACACACAGCTCCAGTACGCTCTGCTGCATTCTCACCTGACGGGCAGCGCATCGCATCGGCCTCGGAAGATAACACAATTTATTTGTGGGATGTCGCAACAGGAGAGGTCGTAGCAGGCCCACTTATTGGACACACCTTTTCGGTCAACTGTGTCACATTCTCACCTGATGGGCATCGAATCGCATCGGCCTCGAACGATCACAGTATTCGCGTGTGGGATGCCGCAACAGGAGAGATCGTAGCGGGCCCATTTACTGGACACACAAATTCAGTCAATTCTGTTGCATTCTCGCCTGACGGACATCGCATCGCATCGGCCTCTCATGATCACACTATTCGCGTGTGGGATGCCGCAACAGGAGTGACCGTAGCGGGCCCATTTACAGGACACACCGATTTGGTCAACTCGGTTGCATTCTCGCCGGACGGGAATCGCATCGCATCTGCCTCGGAAGATGGCACGATTTGTTTGTGGGATGCCTCTGCAGGAGAGTTCTCAGCGCACACATTTACTCGAGACAAGTTAACGGTCGGATCCATTGCATTCTCGCCTGACGGGAAACGCATCGCATCGGCTACGGACGATCACTCGATTCGTGTGTGGGATGCTGCGACAGGAGAGCTCGAAGCAGGCCCCATTACTGGACACACAAATTATATCAGCGATGTTGCATTCTCGCCTGACGGCCATCGCATCGCATCGGCCTCCTGGGATCACACAATTTGTGTGTGGGATGCTGCAACAGGAGAGATCGTGGTGGATCCATTTACTGGACACACCAATCCGGTCTATTCTGTCGCATTCTCACCTGATGGACAGCGCATCGCATCGACATCCAGCGATCACACGATTCGGGTGTGGGATGCCGCTACAGGAGAGGTCGTAGCTGGCCCATTTACTGCACCCACAGATTTCCTCATATCTGTTGCATTCTCGCTCAACGGGCAGATCATTGCATCAGCCTCGGTCGATCGCAGGATTTGTGTGTGGTATCCCGCAACAGGAGAGGTCGTAGCAGGCCCCATCGTTGAACACACACGTTTAACCAAGTGTGTTGCACTCTCGCATGATGGACAGCGCATCGCATCCTCGCACAATGACACGTTTGAGGTGTGGGATGTCGCAACAGGAGAGCTCATAGCGGGTCCGTTTACTGGACACACTGATTCGGTCAGGTTTGTTGTATTCTCACCTGATGGACATCGCATCGCATCGGACTCGGACGATCATACGATTCGGGTGTGGGATGCCGCGACCGGAGATGTCATAGCAATCCGATTTACTGGACGCGTAGATCCGATCCAGTATGTTGCATTCTCACCATGCGGGGAGTACCTTGTCTCAGGCTCGTACGGTGGTGAAATTCGTGTGGAGAAGATCGCAACGGAAAATGTCCATGCTTTGGACCAATTTTTTGTGAATAGCGATGGTTGGGTATGTGGGAAAGACGGTGAACTTCTATTTTGGATCCCTGTGCTTCACCGGCCGTGTCATTTTGAACCTAGTACTGTCTGGGTTTCAGGCATACAGGCGACCCGGCTTGATATGTCGAAGTTTGTGCACGGATCAAATTGGGCTACAGTACATGATCACCGGATTATTTGAGTAGAATCAGTTGTATGCTATTTTTTGTGTCTTGTAAATTCGAGTTCTTGTCGTCCAGTCCGAGTGATGAATAGAACGCAGATTTGTTGTACTTTGCTCCCGTAGACGTGGACACCCATTCGGATACGAACAATGACCTTCTCCGTTTTTCACCTTATTAATAAACTTTAAACATTCCACTAGTCGATACAGAATACACTGAAGGTACGTAAATCAAGATTGTGAATGATTGACGATGGGTGTATAGCAGTAACTCAGAACAGCTTGAAGATGTTTTCCAGCCTGCGTCGATAAATAAATTGGATTAAGATAAGATAAGATAAGATCATGGCTTGATAAAGGTTCGATCTCTCAAGTTACGATTAACAGCTCCATGCGATGACGCCTGTGCATGTGAGGTCACCACAGCGTCAGTCAAACGGCATGCGATCGCAGATGCGAAAGGGTCCAGTGACGGATGATGGAGGGCACTGATCAGTGTCGTGTATGATGCTCGACTTGAGTCAAGCAAGCGGCAAGAATAAAGAGCTGAGCCCTCAGGCTGCCAAATTCCACCGCATTGTCAACGATCATTCGAACATATGTCAGGGAGAAGGCAACGTACTAGCCGCTGGATGCGGAACACGTTCCAGTCGATGTAGCGCAACGGGATGAAGCGGCGAATCTTGGCGGTCGAGATGTCGGCTTCCGCAGTGAGAGCTACCTCGTCTCGTCTATTTTAATTTTGGCGAGGCGCCATCATCGTGGGTGAGTCCGGTCGCTCCAGTTCCGATCAAGGGCTTCTTGGGAAGTCGCTGTTGCTGGGACCGGTTGATTGAAGGTGACGTGGTCGCGGGTGCGAAGGAATTCGGTCCGATCAGTGTCACACGTGTTGCTGGGTAGCCTGGGTTTGAGTCAAGCAAGCGGCACGAATAAAAAGCTCTCAGGCTAACCAAATTCCACCACATTACCAACAACAATGCGCATATATGTCAGGGAAGAAGGCTCCAGCGTACCCAGACGTAACTGACGCACTTCTATGCGGAGTGAATATAGCGCAAAGGTGATGACATGAGCGACGAAATCGCGGTTTCGTTCTCGTATTTCGTTAACTCTGTTCAAGTTGCGGATCCCGGTTCAGGCACATCGTCAGCACGAGTCAAAAAGAAAATGAGGGACCAAAAAAAGACGGACATTGGAGACAAGACGATGATGGCGCGGGACAGGCCAGGTGAGTCTCGACGGAGCTGGTCGTACAGTCACCCCTCGTTTGAGTTTGACGACTTTGGGTATCGATGTAGCTACTGTACTAACTCGAGCTCGGCTCCGAAGTTTCCGCGCAGATAGTTATCGTCTGTGGGATGAACAGTATAGTTAGTATATGTATATCGGAACGAGACGTATATTATCAGAGAAAAACTACGCATGCACCGATGAGCACATGTCAGTGGTGAGAGCCACTACTGGGCGAGAGACCAAAAGGTCGGGAGCTTGACATTCGGTGGCGGTGGATCATCTTGTCGTTCTATGCAATCCAGCCTAGAAACCGTGCGCGCAAGACGTCGATTTGGAGACTTGCATGTATGGCTTGAGGCCGCGGTGCGTGATGCCTTTAACTCAGTGTTGACGTACCAAGGGAAGAGGATAGGATTTGGGTGATCCTGTCGTCGAAAGTTTTTGTCCGGGCCGTCGCGACTCGCGAGACTCCGCTACCCTAAACTGGCTAGCCTTCAAAGCTTCAAACGGCGCTCAGTTCGTTTGCGTTTCACGCCCAGAATATGGACACCAAAGCTGTCTTTTTTTTTTTTTGCAAGAATGACAAACAACTACAAGTCCTGTTGAAAGGCTGTCACACCCTGGCAATACAGGATGCACGCACAAGAAAGTTATGTAGAGAGACAAACGAATGAGGTTGGTTAGGCAGGGACAGTCAAGATGATGATCAAATACTACATTGATAACGGAATTAGGAATTTAGAGCGGGGCGGAAGAGTAGAAGGGGGAAGAAGAATCGATTAAAACATTCGAATTCGATAAGAACACGCTAGATGGAAACTCAGCGTTCAGCGTTCAGCTAATCAGCTTGTCGTTCAGCTTGTGACCGGCCTTGTGAGTGGGCGGGAACGACACGTGTTTTCCTATCTCGGGTGCAATCTCGGTTACCTTATCTGATCTAAGCCACGTGGTTTGCAATAGCGCTCACGTCTAGTACCAGCAGTACCCACCACGCTTACCTCGTCGTCTTTCCCCCGCTGTTCACCATCACCATACCCTACGTCCTCAACAGTATGAAGAATGTCCAGCTCACTGGTATGTATCTTTACCACCCTGTTCTCATAACTACTAAATTTTGTTCCTCTATCAGTCCTTAGAGCGCACAATCTTCCCCGTCTCAAGACCTTCCTTGGCAAGCAAAGACTCTTTTATGCTACCGTCACCTACAGAAATAGAATATGGCGGACAAAGTCGGTGCGGAGTGTATCCCAAATCGTGGAATGGAACGAGACTCTCGAAATCTTGTCAGTAATGTCATATTCTTATCTCTAGGTACAACTAAGTCTCCTGCAGTGCTGTCCAACCACTCCCGAGTATTACTGTATCCCTCTATGCGGAAAAGACTCGGGTCAAACGGGAAGACATCCTTATTGGAACCCAGGATATTGACTGTGATACCCAACGCGGTTCGTCTACCTTTTAGAGTATTTACGTATGCATCTGGCTGAGTGTCGTACTTGAAGCACTTGATATCGTTTTTGGCAGGACTGACGGAAATTCTGGACATGAAACAGAGCTGGTCACACTCTCGTTAACTATCACCATATCAGCAATTACGAGCCCCCCCATGACCTCAGCAATCAACATTCCAAACCCTACTCCTTCCGGCTTAGACGACACTGTCGATGAATCAAGTGCTGCAGGTCCTACCAACCAACTCGACAGTGACGCCCTGCGACCCATGGCCGCTAATAGCCCTCTATCTCTATCTCCTCTATCACAAGGTGGTACTCCTGTGCAACCCATGGCGGACGGTCAGGCGTCAATTACTCTCGATCGCGCCGAGGAAGCTATGGATTCGATGAAATCCTGGAAGACCGCAGTATCTATTATCAAGCAGGTGATGGACCATGTCAGCCCAATCGTAGAAGTACGAATAACCTCATTTCCCCACATGTTTCGCCTTCACTAACTTCTGCCCTTCAGCTGTTCCCGCCTGCAAAGTCAGCATGGATGTTGCTCTCAAAGGTTCCTGAGGTGTGTTACCTTGCGTTGTCAGAGGATATACAATATTCACTCTTTTTTAACAGACTCTGCTCGTGATGACAACGTCCAAAACGTACTTCATGCGATACGGGATGCTTTTGAATTTGCGAAGGAGGCGAATGCTTTGACAAACATGGAGCCAGCATCTACGCAGGCAATAATACTGGTTGAGATGCTAGATTGTGTCTCGGAATGTGCCAGATTTATCATATCCTATGCGGAGGATGTGCAGGTCGGTAAGTCCTCTCGACGATTCTCGCTGTCAATTTCATTAGTAGTCATATCACATACGCAGGAACGCGGACTTTGAAGAATGCTTTCGGCAATGCCGATGAAAAGGTCGAACAGTACCGCACTACCCTCGTCCGATTGCGAGATAACTTTCTTGCCCGTGCTTCTGTCATCATCGAGGTAGCTGTGCTAGAATCTGGTGAGTGATCCTGATGGTCATCATGGAATTTTTGGACCATCAGTCTGACACGAGCGCCACAGGATTGGATGCGAAGATCAGAGAACTCCCTTATAAAGGCGGCTGGAGATTCGACGATGATCAGAAACGGTGTCTCCCAGGGACACGCAAAGATTTCTTGCAACACATTATCAAATGGGCTGAAGATCCGACATCTAAACATGGCCTCGTCCTCCTTGGCCAAGCTGGCACGGGAAAGTCATCGATTGCGCATGAGGTCGCTCGGCACTTTGAACACAGGTGTCTTGGCTCTTACTTTACCTTTCTCCGGAAGGAAGGGTCAAAGGACGATGCGTATCAGCTGTTCACAACAGTTGCGCGTGATCTCTCGGATCGGTATCCAGCGTTCAAGCTCGCCCTCGGGAAGGTCGTCAAGGATGATACGTCCCTTCGCAGCAGCCGAGGGTATCGTACACTCTTCACACGCCTCATTCTTGAGCCGCTCCGGAGCCTTGAATATGATCAACCAATTCTGATCGTCATCGATGGATTGGATGAGAGTGGAGATGCAATCGGCCAAACTGGATTGCATGTCTTTCTTGCTGAACATCTGCTCGACCTGCCATCGAATTTTCGCGTATTCATCACCTCAAGGCCGGAGGATGGTGTCGGACTTACGTTTACGAAAGCATCATCTGTCGACACCCTCTTCATGAATGATGCCAAACTGGCTGCCAAGACCGAGGAAGATATACGAATATATCTTCAGAATGTGCTTCGTCCGGATGTGTTCGAGGTCCATGGCGCGGAACTAGCCAAGGCTGCAGAGGGCCTGTTTCAGTGGGCAGCTGTCGCATCCGGGTTCATAAATACTGCTGGCCTCGGCCTCAGCATAAAAATGCGCGTACAGCGCTTGTTAGGACACTCTCGAGGACTCAGCGGAGAAGGATTACTGGACAACTTGTACGAAGAAATCCTCAAACAGCTCTTCAAATTGGATGAATCACAGGCTCTATTTCGGTCCATCATGGGACAGCTTCTTGCTGCAATTGAGCCGCTCTCGATCCATTCGTTGATTGGCCTGCGACGGCATTCACCCGCACCCGTCGATGACCCTGAGGAATCCGATTCGGAACTGGTTGTTGAAATTCTCAGTCACCTCGGCTCGCTGCTGAGTAACGTCACACCATCTGATCAAATGCGTCCCATCATTCCTCTCCATACCTCCTTCCGTGACTTTTTGACGAATCGGACAAGCAACGTGTTTTACGTGGATCTTGGGATCGCTCACCATGATTTGGCATATTCCTGCCTTGGATTCATGGTCGATAATCTCAGGTTCAATATTTGCCAACTCGAGACATCATATCTTGCAAATAAGGATGTGCCGGACTTGGACTCTCGAATCGACAAATACATTCCGCCTGCTCTATCGTATGCCTGCGTTTCGTGGAGCAATCATTTAGAACATGTTGCTTTCGATCACGGCCTTTTCTGGAAACTTCAATCGCTCTTTGAGACGAGGTTTCTGTTTTGGTTAGAAGTGCTTAGCCTGAAGAGTAATGTTGGCGTTGCTTCACGAGCCTTGTCATCTGTATCGAAATGGTTGAAGCAGGAGGTAGGTACTCCCAATAATTCGATATGAAGTGTACTGACGTTTTTCGGTAAAATCGCAATAGTGTCCCCAACCAGAATTGGAGAATTTGTTGGCGCTGGTGAATGACGCGTCCGCATTTGTGCGGTATTTCGGAATGGCCATAGCAAAGAGCGCACCGCATATCTATATCTCTGCGCTCCCTTTCGCACCATCCTCTTCCCTTGTCCTCAATCAATACCTTTGCCGATTTCCTCAAACGCTGTGTGTGGAACGCGGGCAGTTATCTCGTTGGCCAGCTCTTGAAATGTCGATTCGGGGACATGACTTAGGGGCGACTGGTGTTGCTTTCTCCCCGGACGGGCAGCGCATCGCGTCGTCTGGTGATTCAACGACTCGGGTGTGGGATGCCGCAACAGGAGTCCTCGTGGCGGGCCCATTTTGGGGAGGTGACTGGCAGGTCATATCTGTCGCATTCTCCCCTGATGGGCATCACATCGCATCAGCTTCATACGACACGATTTGTGTGTGGGATACTTCAACAGGAGAGGCCGTAGTGGGATCATTTACTGGACACAACCAGTCGGTCAACTCAGTTGCATTCTCTCCTGACGGGAAGCGCATTGCATCGGTTTCGCGCGATCTCACGATTCTGGTGTGGGATGCCACAATAGGAGGCGTCGTAGCAGGCCCATTTACTCGACACACAGCTCCAGTACTCTCTGCTGCATTCTCACCTGATGGGCGGCGCATCGCATCAGCCTCGGAAGATCGCACGATTTGTTTGTGGGATGTTGCAACAGGAGAGGTCGTAGTGGGCCCACTTATTGGACACACATTTTGGGTCAACTGTGTCACATTCTCACCTGATGGACATCGTGTCGCATCGGCCTCGGGTGATCACACAATTCGAGTGTGGGATGCCGCAACAGGAGAGATGGTAGCGGGCCCATTTACTGGACACACAGAGTCAGTCAATTCCGTTGCATTCTCTCCTGACGGACATCGCATCGCATCGGGCTCGCATGATCGCACTATTCGCGTGTGGGATGCCGCAACAGGAGAGATCATAGCGGGCCCATTTACAGGACATACATTTTGGGTCCACTCTGTTGCATTCTCGCCGGACGGGAATCGCATCGCATCTGCCTCTGGAGATAGCACAATTTGTCTGTGGGATGCCTCTGCAGAAGAGTTTGCAGCGCACCCATTTACTGAAGACAGGTTAACGATCAAACTCATTGCATTCTCGCCTGACGGGAAACGCATCGCATCGGCTACGTTCGATCACTCGATTCAAGTGTGGGATGCTGCGACAGGAGAGCTCGAAGCAGGCCCCATGACCGGACACACAGATGATGTTAACGATGTTGCATTCTCGCCTGACGGCCATCGCATCGCATCGGCCTCGCAGGATCACACAGTTTGTGTGTGGGATGCTGCAACAGGGGACATCGTAGCAGATCCATTTATTGGACACACCGATTGGGTCCATTCTGTCGCATTCTCACCTGATGGACAGCGCATCGCATCGACATCCAGCGATAACACGATTCGGGTGTGGGATGCCACTACAGGAGAGGTCGTAGCAGGTCCAATTACTGCACCCACAGACTTTCTCATATCTGTCGCATTCTCGCCCAACGGGCGGATCATTGCATCGGCATCGGTCGATCGCAGGATTTGTGTGTGGCATCCCACAACAGGAGAGCTCATAGCAGGCCCCATTACTGAAGATACACCTTTCCTCAGATGTTCTGCACTATCGCCTGATGGACAGCGCATCGCATCTTCGCACCATAACAGGTTTGAGGTGTGGGATGTCACAACAGGAGAGCTCATAGCGGGCCCATTTACTGGACATACCGAATGGGTCAACTCTGTTGTATTCTCACCTGACAGGCGTCGCATCGCATCTCTCTCGCGCGATCATTCGATTCGAGTGTGGGATGCTGCAACCGGAGATGTCATAGCAATCCGATTTACTGGTTACACAGATGGCATCCAGCGTGTCGCGTTCTCACCATGTGGGGAGTACCTTGCGGGCTTGTACGATGGTCACATTCGTGTGGAGAAGATCGCAACAGAAGATGACCATGCTTTGGACCGATTTCTTAGGGATAGCGATGGTTGGGTATGTGGGAACGACGGTGAACTTCTATTTTGCGTCCCTGCGCTTCAGCGGCCGTGTCATGCTGAACCTAGTACTGTCTGGATTCCAGGCAAACAGGCAACCCGGCTTGATCTGTCGAAGTTTGTGCACGGATCAAATTGGGCTACGGTACACGATCACAGGTTATAGGAATAGAATCAGTTGTCCGTTTTTCTCGCTTACTTTAAATTCGAGTTTTCGTCGAGTTTTAGTCTATTATTGAGAATGTTGATTTGTTTTACTTATGCGATAACGGAGAAATACCCAGGGCTGAAGAACGAGAGGAGGGAAGGGCTAAATCACGCGACAGACTTGCTCGGGAGGGGTGCCAGAGGCAGCTTGGAAGTACTGGATTGCAAGAGCGTCATCTCACTGCACAGGGACACATCTCGGTGAAGACATACGAACATAACCTTCCCCATTTTTCACCAGTCATGTTACTAAACTTCAAATATTCCACCGGTCAATACAGAACACTGCGAAGATACTTACAAGAAGAATGTGTATGATTGATGGTGATGGATGTATAGTAATAACTTGGACAAGAACTCGGAACAAGAAAAATCAATATTTCAGCTGGCATATTTGGAAACGGGATAAAATGGACTAAGATAAGATAAGATTGTGCAGATATTTTGATCAAAAATGTAACTGAAACTTCTCGCTTTGCAGTGATAATGGCCATGTCAAGTCATAATAACCCTCAACAGCGCGCGCCACCAGCAGGGCCATTTCACGAGAGCAACGGATTGCCTGTTCCGTCACCGTCACCATTTCCAGAGCCAGACGACGACTTGCTCAGTTGCTCTCACTGCCGTCTACGCTTGGCCGCGCGCTGTCGCTGCTTGTCACTTTCCGCAGCCGACTCGCCACTTTCTGCCATTGCGATGTCACATGTTAACACAGAACCAGATTGCCACCCGGCTGCTCCCATGAGTGTGCCTTCCTCTACCGCATTTCTTCCGTCGTCGTCGTCGTCGTCGTCGTTGTTGGTGCTGGTGCGATGGAAGAAGGGTAGCCGACCGGCCTTCTGCGGCCAGTTCCCAGAATGGCATTCGAGCGGAACGTGAGGACGTGGGCGTGGACGCGAAGGCGAGGCGATATTCAACGAGTCCACGCTGCATATGCCATCTACAGATGGTTCCACAGAGAAATGTCGCCTTCTGCCGTCAGAGCTACATGAGTCGTCTTCTCCATTTCAATTTCGGCGCCATCGAAGTTCGCTCGCTCAAAGTTGTGATTAACGGCTTCCTGGGAAGCCGCCGTTGCTGCTGCAGTTGCGCATAGGACTGCCGCAGTGTCGATTGAAGGGGATGCGATCGCTCGCGCGAAGGGATCCGGCGATGCATGGTGATGGGGGCCAGTCAGTGTCATGCGCGTTACTCGGCTTGTGTCAAGCAAGCGGCAAGAATAATGAGCTGAGCTCTGAGGCAAAACCAAATTCCGCCGTATCATCAACCATGATGCCAAGGAAGAAAGACGCAGCGTACCAGCCGTAACTGACGCGCTTGTATGCGGAGCAAGTTCCAGTCGATGTAGCGCAACGGTGATGTGGCGACGACATCTTGCTTTATTTCGTCAAGCTGGGGGACCCCGTTGCAGGCACATCCTCAGCACGGATCAAAAATAAAAAAGACAGCCAAAAAAAATGGCGGACGTTGGAGACAAGACGACGATGACGCGGGGACTGGCCAAATTAGTATCGACGGAGCTGATCGTGCAAGACCCCTCGTTTGAGTTGACGACTTTGGATAACGACGTGGCCACTAGCTCGAGCTCGGCTTCGAGTTTCCGCGCATTGAGCATGGTCTGAGCGAAGAACAGTACAGTTAGTATACCGGAACGAGACGTTTATTATTAGAGAAAAACGACGCACAGATGAGCACATGTCAGTGGTGAGACTGGGTGAGAGACCAAAAGGTCGGGAGCTTGACATTTGGTGGAGGTGGATCATCTTGTCGTTCTATGCAACCCAGCCTGGAAACCGTGCGCGTAAGACGTCGAGTTGGAGACTTGCATGTATGGCTTGAGGCCGCGGTGCGTGATGCCTTTAACTCAGCGTTGATGTACCCAAAGAAACTAAGGGAAGAGGATGATCCCGTCGTCGAAAGTTTTTGTCTGGGCCGTCGCGAGACTCAGCTTGGTCCGCTACCCTAAACTGGCTAGCCTTCAAAGCTTCAAACGGCGTTCAGTTCGTTCGCGTTTCACGCCCAAAACATGGACACCAAAACCCCTTTCTTTTTTTTGCAAGAACGATAAGTAATTACAAGTCCTGTCGAAAGGCTGTCACACCCTGGGAATACAGGATGCACGCACAAGCAAGTTGTGTATGGGAGAGACGAACGAATGAGGTTCGTCATTAAAACCGAATAAACACCAAGGGAAAGGGACCTTGCCATTAACCTAGTCCAAGCCACTTCGTCCTTACCTGTGCCCGTAAATGTTGATACTTTGTCGTGCGTATTGAGTCAAGCAAGCGGCAAGACAATTCCACAACGAGGCGAATATTTGTCGGGGCGTACCTGACGTGCAAAGCGGATATCGCCACTTCACCGGGTAACGCTACGATGACTGGAATGTGCTTCACATCAACCGCGTCAGTTCCTGTCTTCTCTAGTTGGGGTTGTTATCTGTCAACCTGTCAAGTACGGATCTGTCGCACACCCGTACGGCATATATCGAAGAAAAGATGGTCAAAATACAAATTGACGAACATTGGAGAAAGACGATGATGTGGATGGCCAAGCTGTCGACGAGCTGACCGTTTGGTTAACGACTTTGGATGCGAGATTTCTCGCGTTTCTGCACATCGTCTAGCTCACCGTGTGAAGGACAGGATGATATCAGCAATAGAACTGACTGACGACGCACTCATCCTGAGCTTGGCCCGGGTGACACTGGTGAACACTTTGGCGAGACCAAAGTTGGGATCTTGATATTTGGCGGATCCTCTCGTGTTTGAAGATCGTTCTGTGCGGTGCAGCCCATCGAGTCATCGGAGTCCATAGAGCTTCAGCTCCAGAAGGGCACACGTAAAACGTCGATACGAAGCTAGCCCGGGAATGAAACTAGTTTTGCTGACCATTTCCGAGCGATATGGGTACCGCCAAAGTGGCAACGCCTCATGCACGATATATTCACGCTGTAACCACCTGTATTCCACTTCTTAGCCACTTGAATTGTCGTTGTAAATCAAGAATAACCTTGGGATTTTCATTCACGCTGCTATGGTGTAGGTGACTGGATGGGACAAATGATGCATGTGATCTCATCGCGACAGCACCTCAGTAAGAATCAAGAGCCTGTCAGGGTTGTCATACAAGGCAAGGGATGTTGCTCTGAAAGAGCTTCACACTTGAGGATCCTGGTCTTTCCGATGCATCTGATCCTCGTCTCGAGGCCCACCATGCATGTTCTTATACTAGACAGCTGTACCATAATTACGGTGCTGAGTGAGAACGATAGAAATGTAGACTAACGCAAGGGAAGAACGAGCAAGGTCTTCGATATTAGCTATAAACAAGGTTTGGCTGGGCTGAAGACTTGAATATATCCCTGCGTGCGCACCAGAATCGTGGTACCAGGCAGGGACAGTCAAGGCGATGATCAAATACATCGATAACGGAATTAGGAATTTAGAGCAGGGCGGAAGAGGGAGGGATGTGGAATGGGGAAGGAGAACCGATTAAAAACATTCGAATTCGATAAGAATATGCTAGATCGCTCAGCTAATCAGTTGTCGTTCAGCTTGTGACCAGGCGTCCGGGCCTTGTGAGTGGGCCAGGAACGACACGTGTTTTCCTATCTCGGGTGCAATCTCGGTTACCTTATCTGATCAAAGCCACGTGGTTTGCACTCTCACGGCCTACTAGCAGTAACCAGTAACCCACCACTCTTTACCTTGTCTTTCCCCCGCTGCTAACCATTACCACACCCTACTCCCTCAAAAAGTATGAAGAGTGTCCAGCTCACTGGTACGTATCTCTACCACCCTGTTCTGATAAGTACTAAATTTTTTTCCTCTATCAGTCCTTAGAGCGCACAATCTTCCCCGTCTCAAGACCTTCCTTGGCAAGCAAAGGCTGTTTTATGCGACTGTGACCTACAGAAATAGAACATGGAGAACAAAGTCGGTGCGGAGCGTAGCACAAATCGTGGAATGGAACGAGACCCTCGAAATCTTGTCAGTAATGTCATATTCGTATTTCTAGGCATAACTAAGACCCCTGCAGTGCTGTCCAACCACACCCGAGTATTACTGTATCCCTCTATGCGGAAAAGACTCGGATCACACGGGAAGACATCCTTATTGGATCGCAGGATATTGACTGCGATACCCAACGCGGTTCGTCTACCTTTTAGAGTATTTACGTATGCATCTGGCTGAGTGTCGTACTTGAAGCACTTGATATCGTTTTTGGCAGGACTGACGGAAATTCTGGACATGAAACAGAGCTGGTCACACTCTCGTTAACGATCGCTGTATCAGCAACTACAAGTCCCTCCACGACCGCAGCAATCAACATGCCGAACCTTACTCCTACTGACTTACACGGCACTGTCGATGAATCAAGTACTGCAAGTTCTACCAATCAACTCAACAGTGACGCCATGCAACCCAGGGCCGCTAACGCCCCTGTATCTTCTCTATCACAAGGTGGTACTCCAGTGCAGCCCATGGCGGACGGTCAGACATCAATTACTCTCGATCGCGCAGAGAAAGCCATGGATACGATGAAATCCTGGAAGTCCGCAGTTTCTATTATCAAGCAGGTGATGGACCATGTCAGCCCAATCGTAGAAGTACGTATAATGTCATTTTCCCTCATAATTCGCCTCAACTAACTTCTGCCCTTCAGCTATTCCCCCCTGCAAAGTCAGCATGGACGCTGCTCTCAAAGGTTCCTGAGGTGCGTCACCTTGCGTTGTCAGCCGATATAGAATATTCACTCTTATTAACAGACTTTTCTTCATCAATTTAATCGTGATGACAACGTCCAAAACCTACTTGACGCGATACGGGATGTTTTTGAATTTGCGAAGGAGGCGGATGCTTTGACAAACATAGAGCCAGCCTCGACGCAGGCAAAATTACTGGTTGAGATGCTAGATTGTGTCTCGGAATGTGCCAGATTCATCATATCCTATGCGGAGGATGTGCAAGTCGGTACGTCGTCTCGACCTCTCTCGTTTGTCAATCTCATCGTAGCCATATTACCTTTTCAGGAACGCGGACTCTGAAGAACGCTTTCGGCAATGCTAATGAAAAGGTCGAACAGTACCGCACTACCCTCGTCCGATTGCGGGATAACTTTCTTGCCCGTGCTTCTGTCATCATCGAGGTAGCTGTGCTAGAATCGGGTGAGATCTTGATGATAGCCATGGAATTGCTAGATGATCGGTCTGACACGAGCGCCACAGGATTGGATGCGAAGATCAGAGAACTGCCTTATAAAGGTGGCTGGAGATTCGACGATGACCAGAAGCGGTGTCTCCCAGGGACACGCAAAGATTTCTTGCAACACATTATCAAATGGGCTGAAGATCCGAAATCTAAACATGGCCTCGTCCTCCTCGGCCAGGCTGGCACGGGAAAGTCATCGATTGCGCATGAGGTCGCTCGGCACTTTGAACATAAGTGTCTTGGCTCTTACTTCACCTTTCTTCGGAAGGAAGGGTCAAAGGACGATGCGTACCAGCTGTTCACGACAGTTGCGCGTGATCTCTCGGATCGGTATCCAGCGTTCAAGCTCGCCCTCGGGAAGATCGTCAAGGATGATACGTCCCTTCGCAGCAGCCGAGGGTATCGTACACTCTTCAAACGCCTCATTCTTGAGCCGCTCCGGAGCCTTGAATATGATCAACCAATTCTGATCGTCATCGATGGATTGGACGAGAGTGGAGATGCAATTGGCCAAACTGGATTGCACGTCTTTCTTGCTGAAAATCTGCTTGACCTGCCATCGAATTTTCGCGTATTCATCACCTCAAGGCCGGAGGATGGTGTCGGACTTACGTTTACCAAAGCATCATCTGTCGACACCCTCTCCATGAATGATGCGAAACTGGCTGCCAAGACCGAGGAAGATATACGGATATACCTTCGGAAAGTGCTTCGTCCGGACCTGTTCGAGGTCCATGGCGCGGAACTAGCCAAGGCAGCTGAGGGCCTGTTTCAGTGGGCAGCTGTCGCATCCGGGTTCATAAATAGTCCTGACAGCCTCGGCCTCAGCATAAAAAAGCGCGTACAACGCTTGTTAGGACACTCTCGAGGGCTCAGCGGAGAGGGACTATTGGACAACTTGTATGAAGAAGTTCTCAAGCAGTACTTCAAATCAGAAGACGCACAGGCTCTATTTCGGTCCGTCATGGGACAGCTTCTTGCTGCACTTGAGCCTCTCTCGATTAATTCATTGATTGGCCTGAGACGTCATTCACCTGCACCCGTCGATGACGCTGAGGATTCCGATTCGGAACTGGTTGTTGAAATTCTCAGTCACCTCGGCTCGCTGCTGAGTAATGTCACACCATCTGATCAAATGCGTCCCATCATTCCTCTCCATACCTCCTTCCGTGACTTTCTGACGAATAGGACGAGTAACGTGTTTCACGTGGATCTTGAGGTTGCGCACCACCAGTTGGCACATTCCTGCCTTGGATTCATGCTCGATAATCTCAAGTTCAATATTTGCCAACTCGAGACATCATATCTCGCAAATAAGGATGTCCCGGACTTGGACGATCGAATCGGCAAATACATTCCTCCTGCCCTATCGTATGCCTGCTTTTCCTTGGGCAGTCATTTAGAACATGTTGCTTTCGACGCCGGCCTTTTCGGGAAACTTCAATCGCTCTTTGAGACGAAGTTTCTGTTTTGGTTAGAGGTGCTTAGCCTCGAGAGTAATGTTGGCGTTGCTTCACGAGCCTTGTCATCTGTATCGAAATGGTTGAAGCAGGAGGTAGGTACACCAATAATTCGGTATGAAGTGTACTGACGTTTTTCGGTAAAATCGCAACAGTGTTCCCAACCAGAATTGGAGAATTTGTTGGCGCTGGTGAATGACGCGTCCGCATTTGTGCGATATTTCGGAATGGCCGTAGCAAAGAGCGCTCCTCATATCTACATCTCTGCGCTCCCTTTCGCACCATCTTCTTCCCTTGTCCTCAATCAATACCTTTGTCGATTTCCTCACACGCTGTCTATGGAACGCGGGCAGTTGTCTCGTTGGCCAGCTCTGGAAATGACGATTTGGGGCAATGACTTAAGGGCGACTGGTGTTTCTTTCTCCCCGGACGGGCAGCGCATCGCGTCGTCTGGTGGGGTGTGGGATGCCGCAACAGGAGTCATCGTGGCGGGCCCATTTTGGGGACGTTACACTCATGTCGGATGTGTCGCATTCTCCCCTGACGGGCATCGCATCGCATCAGGTTCATCCAACACGATTTGTGTGTGGGATACCGCAACAGGAGAGGCCGTAGTGGGATCATTTACTGGACACACAGATTGGGTCAACTCAGTTGCATTCTCTCCTGACGGACAGCGCGTTGCATCAGCTTCGGAAGATCGCACGATTCGGGTGTGGGATGCCGCAATAGGAGGGGTCGTAGCAGGCCCATTTACTCGACACACAGCACCAGTACGCTCTGCTGCCTTCTCACCTGACGGGCGGCGGGTCGCATCGGCCTCGGAAGATTGCACAATTTATTTGTGGGATGTTGCAACAGGAGAGGTCGTAGTGGGCCCACTTATTGGACACACATTTTGGGTCAACTGTGTTACATTCTCACCTGATGGACATCGCATCGCATCGGCCTCGGAAGATTGCACAATTCGTGTGTGGGATGCCGCAACAGGCGAGATCGCAGCGGGCCCATTTACCGGACACACAGAGTCGGTCAATTCTGTTGCATTCACGCCTGACGGTCATCGCATCGCATCGGCCTCTTATGATCACACTATTCGCGTGTGGGATGCCGCAACAGGAGAGACCGTAGCGGGCCCATTTACTGGCCACACTTCTTGGGTCAACTCAGTTGCATTCTCGCCTGACGGGCAACGCATCGCATCTGCCTCGGAAGATCAGACGATTTGTTTGTGGGATGCCTCAGCAGGAGAGTTCACAGCGCACCCATTTACTAAAAACAACTTAATGGTCGGATGTATTGCATTCTCGCCTGACGGGAAACGCATCGCATCGGCCACGTTCGATCACTCTATTCGGGTGTGGGATGCTGCGACAGGAGAGCTCGAAGCAGGCCCCATGACTGGACACACAAATCATATCAACGATGTTGCATTCTCACCTGACGGCCATCGCATCGCATCGGCCTCGTGGGATCACACAATTTGTGTGTGGGATGCTGCAACAGGAGAGATTGTAGCAGATCCATTTACTGGACACACCGATTTGGTCTATTCTGTCGCATTCTCTCCTGATGGACAGCGCATCGCATCGACATCCAGCGATCGCACGATTCGGGTGTGGGATGCCACTACAGGAGAGGTCGTAGCTGGCCCATTTACTGCACCCACATATTTCCTCATATCTGTTGCATTCTCGCTCAACGGGCAGATCATTGCATCAGCCTCGGTCGATCGCAGGATTTGTGTGTGGTATCCCGCAACAGGAGAGGTCGTAGCAGGCCCCATCGTTGAAGACACACGTTTAACCAAGTGGGTTGCACTCTCGCATGATGGACAGCGCATCGCATCCTCGCACAATGACACGTTTGAGGTGTGGGATGTCGCAACAGGAGAGCTCATAGCGGGTCCGTTTACTGGACACACTGATTCGGTCAGGTTTGTTGTATTCTCACCTGATGGACATCGCATCGCATCGGTCTCGGACGATCATACGATTCGGGTGTGGGATGCCGCGACCGGAGATGTCATAGCAATCCGATTTACTGGACGCATAGATCCGATCCAATATGTTGCATTCTCACCATGCGGGGAGTACCTTGTCTCAGGCTCGTACTATGGTGAAATTTGTCTGGAGAAGATTGCAACGGAAAATATCCATGCTTTGGACCAATTTTTTGTGAATAGTGATGGTTGGGTATGTGGGAAGGACGGTGAACTTGTATTTTGGATCCCTGTGCTTCACCGGCCGTGTCGTCATTTTGAACCTAGCACTGTCTGGATTTCAGGCAAACAGGCAACCCGGCTTGATCTGTCGAAGTTTGTGCACGGATCAAATTGGGCTACAGTACATGATCACCGGATTATTTGAGTAGAATCAGTTGTATGCTATTTTTTTTTTGTGTACCGTAAATTCGAGTCCTTGTCCAGTCTGGGTCATGTACCCGTCTATCTACGGAGAATGACCTTCCCTTCCAGGGATATTCTTAAACTTCAAACATTCAACCAGTCAATAACAGTGAAGCTACGCAAAACAAGCACGTGTGATTGACAATGGGTGTTTAGTACTATAATAGTAGTAACTTAGAACAAGAAAAAATTTCAACATACGTCTTTGGAAACGACAGCAACGATAATCAGAATAAGATAAGATAAGATCTTGGCGTAGTCCTTTTCTCATGTCGAAATAACCCCGCCAGCAGGGACGTTGCAAGTGCAACGAATTTTTATCGCCGTCGTGCCAGACTGCGACTTGCTCGTTGCCCTGACTGTGCCCTCCACACTTGACCACGTGCTGTCGCTGTCGTTACTTGGCTTGGCAGCTTCCACCGTCAGCGGCTCCATTTGCCTCGCCATCACGATGTGGTACTTCTTTTATGTCCTGCACGTTCTCACACTAATACAACCTCACCCGGGAACACTGGACCAGATTGCCACCCAGCTGCTCTTAGGATGAGTGTCCTTTCCTCTACTGCTTTTCTTCCGTCGCCGTCGTCGTTGTTGGTGCTGGTGGAAGAAGGGCGGCGGATTTGTCTTCAGTGGCCAGCGTAGACCATGGATATTCGAGCGGAATGGGGACGTGTGGACGTGCGCGTGGACGTGAAGGCCAGGCGATATTCAACGAGTCCACGCTAGATAAGCCGTCCACAGATGGTTCCACAGAAAGCATATACATGTCGCCTCGTCCATTTCAATTTCGACGCCATCGTCGTCGTGGGAAGTTCGGTCGCTCACATTGCGATGAACGGCTTCTTGGGAAGCCGCCATTGTTGCTGCGGGTGCGCGTGGGACCGCCGCAGCGTCGATTGAAGGGGATGAGATCGCTGGCTCCAAGGGATCGAGCGATGCATGGTGAAGGGCGCCGGTCAGGGTCGTGCGCGTTATTCGGCTTGAGCGGCAAGAATACAGGGCCGCCCTCTCGGGCTAACCAAATTCCACCGGAACGTCAACGATGATGAGCATATATGTCAGGGAGGAAAGCTGCAGCGTACCAGCAGACGTAACTGACGCGCTGGTATGCGGAGCGAGTTCCAGTTGATGTACCGCAAAGAGTCATACGAGCGACGAATTTTCGTGTCGTTTCCGTATTTTGTCAAATCTGTTCAAAAGTTACGGGATCCCGTCGCAGGCGCATCCTCAGCACTGGATCCGAAAAAAAAAAAATGACGGACGAGACGATGGATGATGCGGTGACTTGCTGGCAAGGTTTAGTATCGACGGGTGCTCTACCCCCTTCGTTTTGAGTTTTGACGACGTTGTTTGGACACGAGATGTTAGCTACTACAGTACCATCTCGAGCTCAGCTTTCCGAAGATTTTGTCCGCGTATATAGTTATAGTTTATAGTTCTGTACAAAGAACAAAAACAGTTACGGTTAGTATATCAGAATAACGAGAATGAGATGCACACACACACCCCTGAGAGCACATGTCCAGTGGTGAGACTGGAATTGAAAGCCACTACAGTATTTGGGGCGAGAGACCCAAAAAAAAAGGTCGGGCGAACCTTGACATTCGGTGTTGGTTGGCCTGGGAGGTGGATCTCGTCTTGTCGTTCTATGCAAACCAGAACTGGAAACGTGCGCGTAAAACCGTCGATTTGAAGACGAGTATGTATAAGTTTGAGAACGGGATGCGTGATGCCTTTGACTCGGTGTGGATGTACCTCGAAGAAATAGGGAGATGGGAGATGAAGATTGCGTGACGCTGTCGTCGCAAGTTTTTGTCCGGGCCGCGAACTCACGAATGAAATACGTTGTGCCTAAACTGGCTAGCCTCCAAACTTCGCTCAGAGAGTCAGAGTTCATGTTGCACGCCCAAAACATAGACACAAAAACCTCTCTTTTTTTTGTACAAGAATGACAAGTAACTACAAAGTCCAAAGTTACTGTCACAGCCTGGGTATACAGGATGCACACACAAGCAAAGTGAGAGAGAGAGAGAGAGATAAATGAGTTCTCGACGAAGTTATTGTCCTTGGTTGGGTATGAAATCCGCAAATAGATGTCCGTCATTAAAACCCACAGAATAAATACCAAGGGGGGTAGGGAATAGACGAATCAGGTGCTTCCAGTAGTAGATGCATCAAGGAATTTGTTGTATTCTGGGCAAAGCTGTCGCCATTCATCTAGTACAAGCCATTTAGTTCGTAGACATGCTCGCGAACGTTGATACTCACCAGGGACGGGATCTTGTTTGATTACTTCAGGAACATCCTCTGCAAAAACAACAGCAAGACCACTGAAACATAGGAAGCGTTCAGTATGGGGAACTTGATGAGACATATCCAACATACGCATTCAAGTGCCAATCGATGTGACAGTGGAGGAACCATGGTCCAGGGTTGTCAGTGAAGAACCGAATGGTGACGTTGTCGGTCAGGCCTGTGCCAATGCTCACGACATCGCGAATGACGGGGTCGTCGAAGTTGTAGGATGTGTTCCCAGCACTGCGAACGACGTGGAAGGCGTGCTATTTGGAAACTTATTAGCGAACAGGAACAAAACTGCTACATATAGTCACTTACGCCGTGGAGATGTATAGGATGCTAAGACCGGCAGAAGTATAAGCACAACAATTGACGGAACGACGGGAATAGTCCTGCTCACCGGTCCCGCGATAGCAAAGGCAGGAATAGTAATCTCAACGCTTTTATTTGGTTCAAGGCCATAGACGCTGCCCGCAGGTAGAAGGTCCGACGCTTTCTGCGTGCCATTCAAAATTTGGAGCAGCACTGGGACGGAAGGAGGCTCAAAGCTGACGCCGTTCACCGTGAAACCGGTGGGTCCCTAGTATTGTTGACGGATAAGCGGGAATCGACATATGGAAGAGGAATTCAATTACCAGTCCGATTTGCAGCTTGATGTTGATATCGGCGCCCCCTGGTGTGGGTTTGCCGGGCTATGTTGCACGACTCAACACCAAAAACAAGAACGACTTCCCAGACAAGACTTACCACAGGAGTACGTTTCTGCGGCTAGTTAAAAAAAAGTGAACTTCAGATCCGGGTCATATAATACTCGTCAGTTTACGCACGTGAAGATTGTTTTCTATGAGGGGCAAGGAACTCTTTGGGATATTGGTCGTGGGGTCAACTGTAGGGTCCGCTTCAGGCGCGTCATCGTAGTGAAGAACCGCCAAGTTGGTGAAATCAGTGTAAGTCTCTCCCTGGGGCAACGAACGAATCCCTATCAACGGTGAGCCAGAGTGATGATTATGACAAGCTAATAAACCTACAGTAGTTGTCGACGGGCTGATCGGCCTTGAGCTATAAAGCAATGAGGCATACTTGATATGAGTAATACGCTGGTCGACTTACGACAAAGGAGTAACGTTGACCTTTGAAAGATTGAGAAGGTGGAAACATAAAATGCGATAATAGCTTACCAGCGAAGATCTGAATTGAATCAACTAGAAGGGGTTGGGTACTGATGCCGTCGGCTTCGATGACAGTCATATTGTGGCCATCAATAGAGAACGTAAAGTTGGGATCGCAAGAGATGGACACCAAACGGAACCGGTAACTAATCAAACGCAAGTCTCAGTTTCATGCCCAGGATAAATGAATGTGACGACGGCTGACCGTTTGCCTTGTTTGACGTTGATCACAGCAAAGTCAACGGCTGGGCCGCCCGCATAGCGACCTTTTCCGTTTATCAGAGTGGAGCTAGGGTGTCTGGAAAGACCCTCAGTAATGAGATCGCAGGAAACGCATAGATACTCACGGAGGGCCTGGTGGGGGATCTGTGGAGAGATAGTGATACCTAGGTTGGGAGCCTTCAACAAAACGGAAGTGAACCTCTATTCAAACGGCGTACCAGTCCGCAAGGGTGATGACGGTAGACTCTGTTGCACAGGTATCAGCATTGGGCGTGTTATCTCCTGACACTCCGCTTACCATCATCGACGTCATAGAGATGGCGATGAGGATCTTCCCGATCATAGACTACCAAGGGGCCGCGAAGGCCATCGCAGTACTGGTTCCTGAAGTGACTGTGGTACCAGAATGTCCCCTGTACGCGATGTCAGATAAACCAGATGAAACTGTATGATCTGGACGATGTATTACCGCCTGATTTAACGACTTGAAATCATACAGGAAGCTGTGTTTTGGCACTATCGGACACTGGGTAACAAATGCAGGGCCATCGGCGTAGTTTGTGTGCTGTTGGAAAAAGCCGTGCCAATGCTACAAAAAATTGACTTGTGAGTAACCCGCGTGCATAGAGGAACGAAAGGATTACAATAGAGGTTGCCAGATCCATGCTCGAATCCGTTAATTCGTCCTCAACGTTAAGGGTGAACACCGTGTCCTGTAAAGAGCGGCATTTAGACTGTATTGTGGTCGCATGTCGAGATTACTCCTACCTTATGCCCTCTGATCAGTGGACCTGGGAATACCCCATCAGCCAGTACGGTGCTATGATATCCGGTAAACACGTCAGCCGCAACAAGAAGAACGGTCAACGAACTCGCGAGAAAATCCATCTGGGGCGATATTGGCATTAACGATACGGAGATTTGCACCAGGTCCAACGGCGGCGGAGACACCCCACGAGGTAGAAGCAAGCAACAAAAGGAAAGACAGAAGTTTGATCATAGTAGTGTGATTACCGAGACGAAACCGAAAGGAGAGGGGATGGAAAAGAGAGTGATTGGCTGGAAAAACACGCAAAGCTTGGGTATTTTATATGGATGACTGGCGGCTGACGAGGGGGCGCCCGTGACTATTTTGCACCATAATGTAATGAAACAGGCCGCCGTCTGCGGGGCGGGTTGTTTGAAAGGGATTTTTTCATACCGAGGAAAGGGATCTAGGACGAAGAAGGCCGAGATAGTGGTACACCCGGAAGGAGGAGAGGCCGTAGAGCGTTGGGAGAGAGGGTGCTCAAGGGTTCGCGTCATTTGTGGTAAGACGCGTGCTTGTC
Organism: Lactifluus pinguis; assembly: GCA_003313945.1. NCBI lineage: Eukaryota > Fungi > Basidiomycota > Agaricomycetes > Russulales > Russulaceae > Lactifluus > Lactifluus pinguis. The sequence continues at coordinate 45,228 of QLPA01002065.1, read as the reverse complement.
GAACCGTGATTGACACTGCAACGAGGTGCGAACGCACGACCCTCGGATCAACCTGGTTGCTGTGCTGTCGGTCAAGACCTTAAAGTGCAACTCAATTGCTCTAAACGTAAATCGATTACTAACAATTACAGTTCTCATCCTTCAGTTGAAGATTTGAATACAGTACACGACCACCACCAATTGGTCACGACGAGCAAAGGAAGGATACAACACAAGCCTCGGGCCAAGCAATTCCTTTCATCATTCTTCGCGCCCTGAATCTGTAACACTTTCATAGTCAACCAATGGATGCATACTGTATGGCCGCATACAACCATTGTTCTTCCGGTTGTTCCTGGCACGTCGGCTAACTCATCAATCATCAATTCTCATCTACAGTAACTTACGCAGCCGACGGGCTGATTCAGAACCTTGTGCTCACTCCTACTGTAAGCCGTAAGACGCCGCGGGATAACTTTTTCCTACCGGAAACGCTGGGATTCCAACACCATGACTCACATACCAGTGTTTCGCCATCGGACCTCGCGCCGGACGTGTTCTGGGTGACATTGCTTGCTGGGCCTTGGTTCGTAGTCGCGTTCTGCAATTTCTTCTATCGTATTATGATAGTGTCTTGTCCGAATGCCATGGTCCTCAGTCAAACGATGAAGAATCTGTCGAAATGGACCTCTTGACGTCCAGTCGCTACTGTAGCGTCTTTCAAAATTCCCCGTCTCCTTACCGGGATGCTGAAGGAAACGAGGGGGCTGTGGGTCGGATACTCAAAGTTCCGTAAACTTTGTCTCTATTTTCAAATAGGTTCAATTTTTGTGGCACTTTTGGGAAGTCTACTTACTCTTATGCAGTGTGCGGTGCTCAAACTCGATGCTCGATTTCATCGGATCCTCGTCTTCCCATCTTGTTCCGCCCGAGCCGCTACAGTACGATAATCACTCTGACAGTGGGATTTGATCCCCTTTGACGCGGCGGCCCGAACGCAACCGAGGAGAAAACGCATGTGGTCGCAGGAGCAACCGCATGAAAGCGGTGACTAAACGCATATGCGACACGTTGCCCTGGGCCTGGCCATATGCGACGTGCCGCTTCTACATTACACCCGACGCGTGGATGAGGCATAAAAGTTGCCTATCCCGCTCACTAAAAGCGCTCAAACAAACCGATGCAAATAATTTCCTTGCGCCGCTGCTTACGTATAATAGCCTAATTCCAGATGAGGCACATTTGTGCAGGGTGTTGGTCTCTTCCCGCCGGTCATCCACATGGAACACCTAAAATCGTGAAGCTTGTTCACGCAAGGCCCGGGCTGTAGATTAACTTGTCATAGTTTGTCGTGTTTCGTCATCAATTTAGATCCTAGCCTTTGCCCTAACCTTTTGGCCAAGAATCCCTTGTCGTAGCCCCGAGGGTCTTCTGGCTCCCACCTCTTTAACTCCGCAGTGAATAAGGCACAGGGATCAAACGCCATATCTCAAACACAAATACTTAACTTCGCCACAATCCGCTGTTCACGCGTTCACGCACCCGCAGTGACCATATTACGTCAGCGCCTACTAACGCCGCCCCAAAAATGCCGCCGAATTTCAGACCACCGTTTACCCGCACGTTATGCAACAGAATGGATAGATGCGTGGTGACCACTAGTTGAGTACTGGATACATGCCAAGATGACCATTGTGATAAAATGCAATGATGGAAGTAGCTAGGCAGATGAGGACAGTGGACGCGTTCAGTTGAAGACACGCTGACGGGGGGGAAAGAGGATAACATAAGATCATCTGTATTGGATGAAGAAACATTATACCCAGATTGTGTGGATATTTTCCTAACGAAGAATGGTCAATCCTGTCCATAGAGGACTGTAGAGGCGTCATACCTGATATCGGTGGGCGAGTTGGGCGACCTCTTCCCTCGTCTCCTCAGCCATGGATCGATTCACTAAAGAAGCTCAGTCAGGACATCGATAGATACGTTGCTGATGACTCACGAATGCCGATATTTGGCGCTGATGAAGGGAGTGTTAGCATATAATCTGGATAGGATGGCACTGAGTCGCATACCATACTCTAAAATCACGTCTGGGAAACTCGTTGGGTGTAACAGGATATCGTCAATGGTCTTCTGGGAAGCTATGGTGCGGCGTTAGACGTGAACCGGGGAAGAGTAAGCAATACATACTAAGGTTGAACCAGGCGGATTCTGTGACGACAAGCGCGGAGAAGGTGTTAACATCCCTCGGCAAAGTATGAGACACTTACTGAACGTAACCTGGTTTAGAAGATCAAAGGATTAGATGCGTCGGAACAGCCGGAACAGCCAAGCACGCCACTCACATCATGATCATCCTCAACTGAAAGTATCTGAATCTATCATCATTTGACGTCAGCCAAAGATGAAAGCCCCTCTGTCAGCGGCCATTCACCTCGATCGACGCTGTATTTCCATCGATAGCTTGGTCATTCAGAGCCTCACGAACATCTGCGTTCTTCTCTTTCCGCAGGGCAGAAAAGGCAGTCTGGACCGCCGCAATGTCACTCTCCTGCTCAAACAAACAAAATGAGCGGACAACGAAAATTAAAAGTTTTAAGACGAAGGGTTCTTACATCAAAGAAGAACCTTCGGACCGACCGGCGGAGCACAGCAAGGATGTCCTGTTTTCAGTCCCAGACGCATCTCAGTCAGCACGGGTCAGTGATGCACGAAGGGAGTGCGTTGCGGTTCAAGAAGTAGCAACACCCACGTCTTCGACTGTGCTCTTGGCACACGAGCTGCGAACGATGGCGAAGTTCTCGTTGGGCATCTGCACGTGATACAATGACGTTATTTCAACACATGGACTCAAGGTACTGGTCACGCACTTTCATGTCCAAATCTGAAGCCCTCTCTCTGTTGTTGCGAGGCGAATGAGCGATTTCAAAGCCCACATATTCAAAGAACGACGCACGTATACTCTAGGAACCTGACGATTGGGCAGTTTGGTTATCATCATATTCACGTTTGAGGTATGACGTGACAGACAAATCGTACCATGTTTTTCTATCCTCGGGGTAACTCTGGTTCGCTTGGACTTGCGCCAAGAGAATACGCTTTGCGGCGTCATCCTAGGGATGAAAAAAAGGTGGTGTTTTGAACGTTCTGCATCTACATTGAATGTCTAAGATGCTCCCGCGTACCGCTGAATCGAATGCAAGTCGTCCGAATGTCGGCTGGGCGGAGTTAGCAAGCGGGTTTCAGAGAGAAACGCTTCAAATGAGCGTTTTGGCCAATTGAATCGCATTTTTTTTTTCACCTGAATAATTTGGAGAATTTGCCCATTTACGGTGAAAGTGGCCTGAGGGATGGAGTGGAGGACAAAGTCGTTCATGGAACACTTTTGAAAAAGTTTGCCAATCGTGTTAAGAGATGGAAGAGAGTAATATGTAATCGAAAAAAAAGAGGGGCCCTTGCCAAATTGTCGATCGTCCTGCCTTTAACCAAACGGCCCAAAACGGCCCATCCAACGGTGAGCCCTTCAGCTCGTTAATGCCTCCCACATGTACAGCCGTTTATGCCGTTAATACTCAATGCTCACCGCTGCGCCCGGCCTAACTGTCATTGCGCAAATTTCGCCGTACGTCGTAAGGTCTCAAGAGGGGCAATCAACGCATATATTTGTATTAGACCTTTTGGTGCAGGCTGCCGTTCGGCCTCAAGCGCTCAAGCTCAAGCGCCGATTGCCCAGTGGAATAGAAATGAGCCTTTCGGACCGCGTTCAACCCACATTGGTTGCTTTATTTCATTACAAACTCTTGGTTTGTCATGATAGGTACCGATGGTTACCGGACACCCCTCCATTCATTTGGGAGGGACGATACGACTTGCCAGTTGTGTTATCGAACAGCACGGAGGTAAGTCTAAGCACATCTGGACACGTGCCCAATGACTTTGATAACCACCGCGATCAGATGATCCACTTTGAAATTTCCTTTGGAAAAGCCTTCGTCCACAAAGACTCTGTAACGTTCTCACTGGTATGCCGTCATCCCCTGAACATTGCACCGTGCTATGGCCTTTCAAAGGCTAATGATATTCTCCCTTGGGAATGTCTATTACCTTCCCAATGGGCCGCGGGAGCTAGTATTGTACCCCCTTCGGCAAGGACAATGGTCTATCCCTCGCCGTGTTGAAACTTTTGCGTAAACCAAATAATATATGGTAATGCGAAGAAACTTCTTGTACGTGGTCATGATGAGTATTCCTATTACCAAATCCACGACGCCACGTTGCATCTTCATGCCATCGTCATCCGCATTACGTGCTTACGCCGACACGAAGCTTGAGGAGGGGAGGAGGACAATCCAAGACCGCGTAGCAGATCTAAAACTCAAGCTCTCACAGACCGCCGCAGGAAAATGAAAACATTGACATTATAATAAAAGGGAGAGTGAGGTGGCCAAATCACCAAGTCGCTACTATTGGTACACGAAAGCTACCAAATCACTAAATATACATCATACTGTATCAAAAACGAATTATTGTAAAGGGAGTGTGACGGGATCATATCGGGGTATAGGGTCCGATAAAAAAACGATACGACGATAACGAGAAATGACGAGAAGTGGGGGAATCGCATAGTTTTACAAAAGTTAAAACTAGCCGCACGCTTGCTTGAGACAAAAACGCACAATCACCACCAATACAAACTCTCTCACTTTCTTAAATCCGCGCCGAGGCCGGCCGCCAAGCCTGCAAAGGCGGGAGCGGCGACGCCCATGGCCTCGGTCGGGACAAAGACGGCCTTGTTGCCAAACGCGGCAACGCGCGAGATTTCCTGACGCCGACGACCCATCTCTTGTGCGTACTCGTCTGCGACATCCGCATCGGCGCGGGCCATGATGCGGACCGCTGCCGCCTCGGCCTCGGCGGCGAGACGTGTCGCGTGTGCCTTCGCCTCAGCTTCGATGCGCGTGCGTTCAGCGACGGCTTTGGCAGCTGCGATGATGGAGTATGCTTCCGAATCGGCTTCCGCCTGCAGTAAGCGTCAGTCAGTGAGATTTCAGTTTCGTTGGTTTCCGCGGAGCGGAGTGGGGTTACACGTACGTTGCGGGATTGGGCCTTGATGCGGGCGACGGAGAGGACACCTTCTTCCACCTTGACCTTGTTGCTATTTTCCCGATCGACATTCTGAGTTCTACAGGTTAGGGTATTTTCTCAACTCATCTGAATGGAGGTAAACGTACAGCAGCCTCAACCTGGGCTTGTAAAGCGCGCTTAGTGAGTTTGTCCATCGTGCCCGCAATCTCGCCTGAGGCTATGGTCAGCAGCCGGACCTGAGAGGATATCTAGATGACTCACCCTTGAACTGCCTATCGATGACGGCAAGGTCCTTGAGAGTGATGCCATATTCGAGCGCGGCGGCATGCAAGTCGTCCATAGCGTGAGTCCTCAATGCGTCAAGGAACTGAGAAGAGCCCTCCGCATCCTCGATGGCGTCGCCACCGACCAGAGACCGTTGCTTGATCATCGAGCCGTAGTCAACTACAATAGACGTCAAGATTTTAGTCTGGCCTGAAAAAGGGAATTCGTACGATGAGCAACAATCTGTGTCAAAATAGATTGAGTCTTGTCCCGAAGAGCATCGTAGGGCGTCTCATACCCATGGGTCGCGAGCTTGAGTGGTTCATCGAGTTGCCACTTGAGGTACAGCTTCAAGCTCACTGGAACTTGATCACGGGTGAATCTGTCGGGTTCATAACCCTTAGTGGGGATAGAGCAGGATCGAGGCAGCTAACGTACATGTCCTTTGTCGGCAGTTCAAATTGATTTTCGCCAAGAGTGTAGAGACCACGCAATGTGACATTTGGGTGAGTAATACAGTGCTGTCCAGCCGGGAGAAGCTCGAGGTTATTTCCAGACTGCAAAATCGCACAATTGTTCGCGGGAATGTCCAAACTGAACGCATAATGCACCACCCATCGTCAGTACAACGGGGAATGGGCCGAGTTGGGGTGGGAGAACGAAGGCTTACAACAGCGCCGCGACGTAGTCTTTTGAGGCGGATGGGGCAGTAGTGGCGGACATCCGGACCTCGAAGCTACGACCAAGGACTGCTCCCGTGACGTGGTCTTTAATCGTATGGGGAAGGTGAGTCTGATCCACTATTGCGAGCACATCGTAGCTGCCCGCGATTCCATATGCGACGAAGCCTGAGTTCTTGAGCACGAAAATCTGGTTCTGCGGGTCCGAAATGACCGCGGCTTGATTCTGCGAAACCTGTACCACGGTCAACCCCCTGAAATTGATCACGCTGTCCGACACTGTAGTAAGTCGAGATCAGAATCCATTCAGTGGATTCCCAGAATGAGGTGTGATGGTATCACTTACGTCCGCGTACGCCGTCGTACGAACGCGCCCACCAATTGCGGAACGGGAAACCCGGATACCGTCCCGGTTTCGTGAGCAGCTTCGGCAGCCCACCATGATTGATGAGTCCAATCTGTCCGGGCGCTACTTCCTTGCCTATCCAGTCTGTCGGGGTCTACACAGCCAGCACCACCTTCGTCAGTCACACTTCTCACAACAGCGCGCAAAGTGGCGCCCATATGAGAGAGGTACTCGTGACAGTACTTGCGCACCTTATCAGAAAGAATCTTGTTGTGTCCCATCTGCAAGAAAAGAAGAGGAGAAGCACTCGTCAGATACAGATATTTTCACACAAGCGAAGGGTGAGACACGATTCCGTGCGAGTCGTCGCTCGTACCTGGAGCAGATGTTCGTTGAGCTCCTGCAGAGCACTAAGGACACCTTTCTTCCCGATGTGCACGACATACGGACGATCCTCCGCGAAGTAGTCCGGCGTCTTGGCGAACGTAGTATGAGTCTTGACCGACGAGGAAAACTCGACGCCCTTCCCGCGGGTACTCCCGCTGGCAGCGTGCGCGTGTATGAAAGCATGGCCAGTGCCTGCAGTCGCGGCTTCGACGACGGTCATACCATCACCAAAATCTGAGGCAGAGGGCATGACTTGATTCAGTTGTTGAGAAGATAGATGTGTGGGAGAAAGAGAAGGGGAAACGATAGGAGTGCTGATCATGAGGTGTTAAATCGCGTTTTATGCACCACCTTGATGCAGTGCGTTCCAAGCTAGGGACCCCACCCCTTAACCAAGATCAAATGCGCGAGGAACCATTAATTTTACACAGCCCTAGTTGCCTAACCCCGCCTCGGGCCAAAGTTATGCCAATGGCCACGATACGGACCATGGACCACGACGTCATGGCAATGAAATGTATTTGTAAGCAGTGCGCGGGATTTCCGCCGCCACCAATCTAGGAGACGTCTGAAAGCTCTCTTCTGAAATCCACGACCTCACAGGCCTCAGGGCTCCCCATACTACATTGACAGTATTGATCTCCAGTAACCATAGCACATTCTTGGGGAACAGAAGGCCACTCGTAGACCGTCTGCCAGGTCCCTGCACGACTCGCCTAAAAGGCTAGAGCGTCGGATACTTGAAACACAGCCTTGTTTGTTGAACACAGCTTCCCACCCGCTTCCCTTCTGAGTCAACCAACCTTCAAAATACACTCATCCGCCCTGTGACCAGCCACATGTTCGTTGACCCATACCGGCCACACCGCACGCTTCGGGTCATACACCCGAACCAACAACTAACCCATAGCTCACCAGTTCACAGTTGCGAGGGCAATTGAAGGGCGACCTGTCACTGGCCTTGCTGTTCGGCACAAAAGGAGGTCGAGCGGACCTCCCTTTCCACCGAGACTGACTTTCGACCCAAAATAAACTCTCCTGACCTCAGAAGCTCCCAACTGATAAAAATCGTCCAACTCACTCTGCTTTTTTAGGTACAGTAGACTCCCTCTTAACCCATAGCTCTGATAACCCATAATCCCTCAAATACCATACAAATTGTTGTCCACCAAGTTGGTTCGCAGGGAATTAGGGTCATAACCCATAACCTCTCTAATACCCCTTAACCCATACAATTTTCGATGTAAAACCCATACATTTATGTGACAAATAAGGAAATTTTGCTTACATAACAACTATTTTTTTGGCAAAATTCGGCTGGGTTTACGAAGACGGCCCCTAGATTTGGAAATCTGAACCTGTCTGGACGCTGGCAATCCGACACACTTGACCCAATAACCCTTTGTGCATGCAGTGTTGGCCCCATTCGGACATGGTATGTGCCTTCAAACGTGAATTCAACTCAGCTAAGCAATCATTTCCCATACAAGTAGCACATAATACATTAGCGCTAACACTGACATGTTGTAGTATATGCTAGACATATGTCAATTGAATTTCATATCCGAAAGCCACCTCCCATACCCCATGATCCCCCATAACCCATAACTCGAGGTGTCCACCGATTGCTATGGGTTATGAGGGAGTCTACTGTATACAATTCCGCAAAGCAGTGAACACGTCTTGACCAGTGCTTGTTGTAAAACACGAAAAAGACAGACAGTTCCCGTACAACCGCGCAATAAAGCGATACTGCTTCCGTGACGGACGGGTTCGGGAAAGTCACGTGGACACTGAGTTAATTTAGCCATCACGAGGCACAAGCGACCATCGAATACTGTGCCAACGTTCAACTGCCAGTGCGCACACTCATCATACTCTTTTGGGACAACAGGACAACAACAAACTAATATTACCAGCCAAGGGGTAACTCTGCATAGCTAGCCCCCGTCTTATTGCCACTATTACACTTAGTGTTCTATGTGGGTGCATCGCACAGGTACGTGGTCCACAAACAGATGTCAGACGTCGAAGCAACCAAGTGTCACTACCTAGTACATTGCACTTCGCCACAGCCAATGGCTGGCTAGTGAACTGGGATATGCAAAGAACGCCCAAATGCTCACTTGTGGTTAAGGCTTTGTGTGTGAGTTAAACCCGCCACACCAATTATCGGCGACGCGCGGCAGGACCACTAAACTGAAGCCCCGCGCTGGCCAGTGCACACCCTGATACACCGCCAACAAAGTCGATATCCCGTTCCACGATTTGCAGCGCCTGCATTCATGGAAGAAGAGCCCTTGGGCGGTGTCATTGAGACAGCGCCAAGGTATACTCCGGGAATTGAGCGTGGGTTGACATTTAAAGACACCTAGGAAACGACAGAACACGTAAGTGGTGTTTGATGCTGTAAGGCCAGCTATGCAGTCACGTTGTATGTCATATATTCCTATCTTTACGTCTCGGGCTCGGTGTAGATTCACATAGCCCCCCATGTCACTCTTTCCCCCCATAATCTACTCTTGAACTCACCTGTGGGCCTTCAGGCGTATGTTCCCTGCTCATCAATAACTCGGGACATAGGTGGATAATGCTTTGACCACAGACAGTGGTGCTGCAACATCCATATGGCAAAGCAGTTGGGAGCCATCTAATGACTAGGGAAATGCCGACGTTGTCATCGGCGACCTTGCTTGCCTGCGATCTTACTCTACCCGCCTCCCACCGTCATATAATGCACCTCTCACCTCGCATCCGTAGCAGTTGTACCAGTGTGGCGAAGAGCGGTACGTGAGTCTCACTCTCTGCCGTTCCTTGTATTTGTCCGAGATAAATGGCAACAGTACTCTTGGAAAACATTGAATGAGCAAGTTGCCTTGCCTTGCTTGCAAGGCCTATGGCAGGCTGTCATGATATTCGTCGTGCCTTGCAGGAACCATTAAAAGTTTACGTAACCTTTTTTATTTCCTACTGCAAGGCACGACGAATATAGCCCGCAATAGACCTTGCAGGTACAGCAATGCAAACAACGTAATACGTTTTTCCACGGATCGTGCAGACGGTGTTGACGTCCATAAATGGCCAGGGCGACGTACCTCTTGCGGGCAGTGCGGGAGGCAATCGCGCGGCCACGGCCAACATACGTCACTTCCACCCCCTTCCGCTGCCTCACTTACCAATTGAGCGTGCCCACTACTGGGGAACAGCAGTGTCGGGGATGCCTCCCCGCTCCCCGACACGGCGCCTCCGCACTTGAGGCCCGATAGTATCGCTGTACCCTATATTTGTTGCCTCATCGTTTTTCTTTTTTATTTCCCCTTCATTCGCCCCTCTTCATGACCCTATGCTACGTGCCTGCGGATATTCAGTTAATAGCTTGAGAAGCGTCGACTGGAAGCATCGGGCGGTGCCTCCTCATTGTTTACTTGCATTCCCGTTCCAGCCTGATCATATACTTTCGCCAGCATATCTCTGCATGCGGCTTCTTTGCTCTCTCTGCCTTATACCGGTCATTAACATTTGGGACGATACGGGCGCAACGCCTAGCGTCACTTCAATGTGTCTTAAGAAGTGGCTCTTTGAAAGCGGCACAGACACGGATACCAAGCGTTTCTCGAATAGCCACCGCTGCAAATGCATTAGTATTTGGAGGCCTCCACGTTTTTTCTCACACTTGCTAATTGAATGTGGAACAGAAATCGATGTACCTCCATCATTTTGACTTTACGCCTTTAGCATGGCGCAGACGTGAACGCCCGGAACTCCCGGGATCGGATGCCGTAAACTGTATGGACGGCCCAGACAAATATACAGGACGACCATGCCGCATTCCTACACTAAGTCAACTCTGTAACTGAGCCGTAATTTCAACCCCACCTCCACCAGCCGACGGAGCAGATGGAACTCAGAGACAGCAGACGATGAGGAGATAGACACCTTGCCTGATTATAAGCGCCCCACAGGCAGTGCACCACCAGCTGTAGGCCTGAAGGCCTGAAATGCTAAAGCTGCAAGGCCCCCCCTTTATACAACACCATATCCCAGACGTTGTTACCTTTTCAACATGCCCAGCTGTTGGTCCCTCATTAGACGTCTTTTCGTCATCAGAAGACGTCGTCGTTGCCGACGTGCGCCAACTGGGAGTCCGAGTCTGGGGTCCTTTGGGACCCTGCCCCCGGGCCGGATTCCTGCACTTGGCAAACCAATAGAACCTACATCAAGTCGAGAGTCTCCAAGTACCCCTTTTGTTTTCCATCTGACTTGTGCCAGTGGGTCGAATGAGCTCGTGCCAGGTCGTGAGTCCCAAAGCACCCCTTCCGTAATCCCTTCAAACAATTGAATTGGCAATCCAACAGAACCCGCAACCAGTCGACGACGCTTACATATCCACACACTCAATGACGACGTTCTCTTCCACATATTCTATACCTATCGACTGGCCTCTCTGGACGAATATAGGGACGGTGGTGATCTTGTGGTTCGTTGGAAGAGCCAATGTTGGTGGTATGCGCCAGTCAAAGTTTGCCGCCGTTGGCGGTATCTCATACTGCAGTACCCAAAAGTGCTGGATCTTCACCTTTCATGCACCTATGGCGTGCCTGTAGCGGACATGCTTGCACATTCACCGCCACTCCCGCTCACCATCGATCTCCAGGAAACATATCGTGAAATGCCCGCAGAAGATGAAAACAGCGCACGGCTCGCGCTCCGCGAACATGATCGCGTGCATCGCGTTGCCCTCGATTTACCTGCCGCAAGGTTGCGGAGACTCATGGCTGCCATGGATGGGCCATTCCCGGTTCTCGATCGCTTATTTATCTCGTCTGAGACGAATGACGAGAACGACCTGCCCGGGGCGTTTCAAGCTCAACATCTACGCCTCCTCAAGCTGGGGGGTACTAGCTTCCAAATACGACTCTTATCTACGACCACCGCGAGTCTCGTCACTCTCGCGCTTGAAGATATCCCGCCACCCGCCTACTTCCCCCCAGGCCATTTACTCACCCCCCTTTCACACATGCCCAATCTGAAGGAACTGGTGATCGGGTTTCGCAACGCTACCCCGAGCCGTCTTATCACGAGCCAACTGATAGTAAACAGAGACGTCACCCTTCCTAACCTTCACCAGTTTCTATTCCGAGGTGTCACGGCTTACCTAGACTGCCTTCTTTCCCGGATCAAGGCCCCTCTTCTCAGCAAGTTCGAAGTCTTTTTTTTCAATCAGCTTACATTCACCCTCCCTCACCTCGTCCAATTTATGTGCGCATCAGACAATCTCGGATGCAATTCCGTCCGTGTCGCCTTCGATACATATGGAATGGACGTGATGACTGTTCAAGATGGGAAGGCAGGCTCGCGGGACCGGGGCCCTCCCTTCCACGTACAAGTCATGTCCAGAGGCCTGGATTGGCAAGCTGCGGCCGCAGCGGATATTCTTCGTGATCTTTCGCCAGTGTTTTCTGCTGTAGAGAAACTCACGCTCAGTCATTTGGATCAATTCACGTTTGGCCCTGTGAGGCACGACGAAGTCGACCGCAGTCTATGGCATAAAATTCTCAAACCCTTTAACAACGTGAAGACACTCCGGGTACAACACGAACTCGTTGAGGAACTCGCTCGTTCTCTCCATTTAGAGGATGGAGAACGTCGTCTGGACCTCTTGCCAGACCTGAAAGAGGTTGAATATTCTGGAAGAAGTGATGTCGGTATCGCATTCGCCTCGTTCATCCGAGAACGACAGGAAGCAGGGCGCCCTGTGGGCCTGAGAATTATCGATACTTTACCGTTTTTGACTTGGACGTAGCGCTGCTGGGTTGTGGGAAGCGAATGTTGCAACAGGCTGAGGTGCCGCAACTGACCAAGGTATTCGAAACACGGTCCGTCTTTATTCACCATTCATCTCGTGGTAGGACCATTAGGTCCGATCCCCATCACAGCGAGAAGCTTTGCGCCTTGGCCAACATGTCTCTCTTTTCCCCCTTCCTCTCGGTTTCACCAACTGTAATTTGCACGATACTTTCCTAATCACTCCTCCTGGATACCATGTCTATCACACGTATTTCATTCGCTGTAACTCTCACCTTGGCATCATGACCCTTCGCACTGTTATAACTGCAGATGTTTTTTTTAAAAAGTATCACTCCATTGCCACTCCAACCATGATAGGTATCAGTACCGCTACACGATAGCAAGGGTGGGCGAGCGTGGACCGGGAGCACATGCATAGGTTAAAATGTATTACAGTAGAATGGATGTGTTCTGGATCAGATCAGATTGTTCTGTAATGCCTGAGAATCAGAGCTTGAAAGATGAGCGCAACTTCGTAAAGTGAGACTGCCTGGCCTTTCATGGGTGGCAGGGCTTGCAAGGCGTGGGCGCACAAGGCGTAGGAGCACGTGGAATTCCGCTCCTGGTCAAGGGAAAGTATACGTGCAGGGCCTGGTGTAGTGCATGCAGGGTGCGTGCGTGAAGGCATGACAGGTGTGGCCACGCCACATCCGCTGCACTATCGCGTTACTGCAGACGCTTGAAGCCCCGGCTTTCGCCATCCTATCATGATTTTGTGACTTGAAGAGCTTAGTTAAGACCAGTAATGCCCATCGGAGTCGGTAGTACTGCTGGCATACATCCGGGGGTCACAGAGAGAAGGTAATGGGTTGAAGGCGCAGTAACGGGTGGGTGGCGTTGAGCGCACTCAGTCAGCATCCGAACGGAGTTCCAAATTTGCCCGTGACCTGCCGCCGAATTGGTGGCTCGTCTGCTTGTGGCCGTTCACTGCCAGTGGCAAAAGTTGAATGTGTACGGTGTACTATTGCCTCAAGGCTGCTCGGTACGTCACAAACACACGGCTCCAACATTTCAATCATTCCTTAACAGGGTACCGTTTATGATTATCGCTAGGTCATGCTCCCACACCTTAACGTGAGCCTCATCATGGTCTCAGTAAGTTAAACCCTATGTAGACGCTACCTCATGGAGTCGGAGATGTCCCTGTCCCTCTATTTATGCGGTCTCAATCCATCTCTGAGAAACCGTTCTTTCTCCTCTTGGGTTCCATCCAACATTAAGTACTAATATCCCCTCATGGGCAACAACTCCTCTCACCCTAACTCCCATGATCGTTCTTCACACCCAACGTCAAAGAGTGACGCTCGTCAACCTCAGCCAACCCTGCCCACACCTCAGATAGCTGCTACTTCATCGCTGCAGTACAGTGTAGTAATACCCGAGTCCTCAACAGCCTCAACACTCGGTGGTCGGCGATCCAAACCCAGAAGCCACAAGTCTAGAAAAAGTGACAGGCAGGTTGCGCCGGATTTGTACCAACGCACTAGGTCAAAGTCAGAACAAGCGCCATTTGGGCTGGACCAACCTCCGAGTGTTCCCGGCCCTGTGCCTCCACTACCACCTGCGGCCACGAGACCTAGGGCTGTGGCCGAAGCTGCTAATAGCTACCGTGCCCGAGGTTCGAGAAATGAAAATCGACCTGTGGATCCACCATCCACACCAGAACCGCCAAGGCCGAATCAGAAGTTAGCCCCGGATGACCGACAGCCCACTTCCACTGTGAGGAGCACGCTTTCTGACAACTTCAGGTATGCTTCCACGATATTCTCTCGCAAGTCATTACCATTTCAACCGTCATGTAGATTCAGAATTCTAGTTGTGGGCAAGGTATTTACCGGCTATCAAATACGGTTCACCCTGTTGATTGCAAGCTTTCATAAAAGAGTGGCTCTGGAAAGTCATCGCTCATCAACGCTATTTTCAAAGTGGATACTGCAGGTAATCTGTCGCATCTATTCTCAGCTATCCTGATTATGCCTTGGCAGTACAAAAAACCAACACCTACGATCGCGGACATCAACAGCGAGTCTTCATACCCCGATAACCGGCGTCTTATAGTCCACGAGTACCCTGCATTTGGGCCCAGATACGCACAGAACCTGCAAGTCATCCGGGAATTTATCACGGCACGCACTCATGCAAAAAGCCCACCGTCGGAAAGATTGCATGCAATTTGGTAACCAAACTGCGATGGTGGTAGCTAGTCGCTAATGAAGTATTTCATAGGATCTGCGTTCCCATGTCGGACCTTATCAACGGAAATCTCGGAGATGGTGTAAACGAGATGTTGGCTATGCCACAAGGTGAGATATCCAAGTAATGCCCCTTTTATCGTCTATCTTACAGAACATCTAACCCTTAGTGCCTATTGTCCTCGTATTTACGAAATATGACATGACCATCTCACAAAGGAAGGCGTACGATTACGAAGAATCATGTCACCGTCTACTTGGTAAACGACCCAGGGACGTGCCAGCAGAAATTGTTTCATGTATTTGCTTTCCTACATGCGTGGTACTGAAGGGTCATTTTGACTTTGTTCGTTTATAGCAGAGCCAGGATTTGGCGAGCACATCTCGAAGCTGGTTGAAACGACACTAAGGCTCGTTGCTGCGGGCTCACTCAATGCTGCCCTTTCCACCTCGTATGAAACCCAACGGGGGATACCGCAGTTTTCGCCTGTGTCCCTTGCATTTTCCATGGCACAGAGAGTAAGCCGTGATATAAATCTTCAGGTTTCCATCATGCACGTAACGCCATTTATCCTTAAAATTCATTATCTGATCCTTTCCCACAGGGTTCGAAGCCGTGAGCGTACCATAAACGACTCACAATGAATGCTATTTTGACATCAACCCTGATCTAACAGGATATTGGCATAGCCTCGTGTCTAGTCCCGACTTCGCTGGACAGACCGTGAAAGCCTGTCTAGACATTATCCACACAGATATTGTTGATGTTTGGAACCTTCGTGATCCCGACATGGTTTGTTTGCTGTTTCTGAGGCTATATTATTTCGCTGAAGGAGATTGCCAGTATCTCTCCAGTGTTGGGTTCAAAGACCGAATATATCACCTTGTCGAAGACTTGGCTGAGCCGCTCACCCGCGCATCTTCAAGGTGAGCACACACTTTCGCGCGTAATTAACAAGGACGGGCCGAGCTCAAATGGTATTGGATCGACATCTAGCACCGAGAACATTTGCTGTATAATGGCCTACGTTGTAGATCTTACCATTGTCCTTCACGAACTTTTTCTATCTGGTTGTGATGTGTCGGATAAAGAAGTTCTATTGGCTGTGGATCGCCATGACAAGTCTAGCCCAAAAAGCAAGATCCACGGCGATATCATCCGCTTTCTCACATTACCGCGCTCATCCACTTCGGAGAATATGATTCCCAAGAAAATGCTTGATTTAATTGCGCAGCATTGTAGCAATTAGATGGCGCGCCCGTGCTAGTACTCATTGTTACTTGTTCCGAACGTAGTCACGTGAGCACACGAGTTCCTTCAATCTACATACTACCCATGGTGGTTTAGGGCTGCTTTGGTCGAGACTCTTTGATCTACCATGCCCATCTCGATATATATATTGTATGCCCGAGCTACGATAACTATCATCCTACATTGACAACTTCACCCGAACCCAATGCCCTTAGAGACCCATCCCCTTTGTCGCCAATTTGGAAGATCAGGCACGGAACCCACGAATGACTTTGGAACCTCTTGTTTATCATTAATACTTAGTGCAATGTTGGTCAAGATGCTGGTTCAACGTTCAACGTTCAACTACCGGAGCTGTCCTGTTGCCATTCCTATCACAGTAGCCTGTAGAGAGATTACGTTAGTATCTCTCTCCTCACCTGACACCGTACCCGCAACCCTACTCTTTCTCTCACACTCACGCTCGGGTCGTATATGAAGCGTCCCGATGACGCCGGTCCATAACAAGGGCACCATTGTGGTCACCATTCCGTCATGCCGGCATAACTTACCTCTGACAGCCCTTGAACAGAAAAAGCCCTTATAACGCCACATACATTATAAGTTAGATCCGGAATACTTCCCATTCCGTATATATGCAAACTCAATTGGTATCCGAGAAAATCGACATCCCTCCCCTTGAGCTCCACCCGGCTTCGAGTATTACCCTGTTACTAACATCTTCTCATGGGCAATTGCTGCTCCGGCGCTGCCCACGACGATTCGTCTCCTCATCCGGCTTCAAAGAATGAAGCTCCTCAACCTCAGGCAGCCCTGCCCCCTTCTCAGACTGCTATCGAGCGAATTCCTACGTCCTCAGCACGCCAAACTGAGAGAGAGATACCGGATGACCAGCGATCCGAGCGCGGAAGTGTCAGGTCTAGAAGAAGCAGCAGGTCTCAAACTGCGCCGGGCAAGTACCAACGCACCAGATCACAATCTGAACAAGCGTCTTCTCGGCCAGATCTCCTTACGAGTGTGCCTGTGCCTCCACTACCACTACCGCCGGCCGTAAGGCCTAGGGCCGCGACTGGAATTCCAAGTACCCACCACGCCCGTGGTCCGAGGAATGAAACTCCACTGGCACTTGTCGACCGGCCACCCACACTACAACCACCCAGGTCGAAACGGATGTCCGCACCGGATGAGAGCAGTCACCGACAGCTCACCTCGACCGTGAGGAACACGCTTTCTGACAACTTCAGGTATGTGTTCATTATTCTCTCGTAAATCGTCTCTGTTTCAACCCTCGTGTAGGTTCAGAATTCTCGTTGTGGGCAAGGTGCGTGCTGGTTATCAAAATCGATCTCGTCGTAATTGATTGCAAGCTTTCATAACAGAGTCGCTCCGGGAAGTCATCACTCATCAGCTCTGCCTTCAAAGTGGATACTGCCGTACGCATACAGCTCATCTTTCACACCCACTCCCAGCCATCCTGATTATGCATCGGGCAACAAAAAAGTGGAGACACAGGACCGCTGATATCAATGTCGGGTTTTCTCCCCCCGATAACCGTCGGCTTATAGTCCACGAGTACCCTGGATTTGAGCCCGGATACGTACAAAACTTGCAAGTCATCCGGGAATTTATCACGGCACGCACCCACGCAAACCGCCCACCGTCGGAAAGATTGCATGCAATTTGGTAACGGAGCAGCGATGGCGGTAGCGAGCCGCTCATGACGTTTTTCATAGGATCTGCGTTCCCACATCGGATCTCATGAATGGAAATCTCGGAGATGATGTAAGAGAGATATTGACTATGTCACGAGGTGAGGATATCCAAGTAATGCCCTTTCTGTCTTGTATCTGACAGAACATATAACCCTCAGTACCCATTGTCCTTGTATTTACGAAATATGACATGATCAGCTCACAGGAGAAGATGTACGATTACGAAGAATCATGTCACCGTCTACTTGGTAAACGACCCAGGGACGTGCCAGCAGAGATTGTTTCATGTATGTGCTTTCCTGGATGCGTTGTACTGAAGGGATGTTTTTGACTCTGGTCGTTTACAGCGGAGCCAGGATATGGCGACCTCATATCAAAGCTGGTCGAAACGACACACCGACTAGTTGCTGCAGACCCACTTAATGCAACTGCACTTTCCAGCTCGTTTGAAGCACAAAGGAGCAGAGCACAGATCTCGCCCGTGTCCCTCGCATGGTCCATAGCACAGAGAGTAAGCCGTGATATAAATCTTCAGGCTTCCATCATGCACGTAACGTCATTTGTTCTTAAAATTTATCATCTGACCCTTTCCCACAGGATTGGGCGAAGCCGTGAGCGTACTATAATCAACTCACAATGAATGCTATTTTGACATCAAACCTGATCTAACAGGATATTGGCATAGCCTCGCGTCTAGTCGCGACTTCGCTGGACGTCCCCTGGAATCCTGTTTAGACGTTATTCACGCAGATATCGTTGACATTTGGAACCTTCGCGATCCTAACATGGTTTGTTTGTGTCTTCTGACCGTTATAATTTTGCGCTGAAGGAGATGGCCAGTACCTCTCCAGTGGTGTGTTCAAAGCCCAAATGTCTCGCCTTGTCCAAGACCTGGCTGGGCCGCTCCCTGGTGCACCTTCCACGTGAGCACTTTCCCTTCGCATGAAATTGACAAGGGACGCTAAAGAGACCAATGTTCAGATCTAACCAAGGTTGGGCTGGACCGTCCACGCCTGCAGATCAGAATTTATACCAAAACACGTAAGCAGACTCGTCCTGTACCACTGCTTTGGCCTCTTACCTTCGTCCAGTACTGAGAACATCTGCTGCATAATGGGCTACATTGTAGACCTTACTGTTATCCTTCACGAACTTTTTCTATCTGGTCATGATGTATCGGGTAGACAGGTACAATCGGTTATGGATCGCCATGACAAGTCTGGCCCGAAGAGTCAGATCCACAATGATATCCGCCGCTTTCTCTCAGGGACGCCTTCATTCACCTCTCGCGGAAGCGACATGATTCCCAAGAAAATAATTGACCTGATCGCGCAGAACTGTAGGCCAGCCCCGGGTAGCAACTAAATGGTGCGCCTGGACCGGTATTACTGATTATCACTAGTTTCTCATATCGTGTTGAAACACCACCAGTCGAGCCCACACATCTTCTCAGCCGCCAACAGCTCCCACCAAGTCTTCCTCTGTCTACATACATCCACACTGCTATACGGCCATGGAGCCATTGCCCTGAGCCCGAGTCATATGAGAGGAGCCTGGCTGAGGTGACGTCGCAGGGCGCAAGACGGGGCAGAGGGCACCGTTTGGTGGCGCAACGGCGATCCAAGATCGTTGTCAGTACCAAAGATAACGAAGATGGATGGTGAAGGGGGACGAGTGACAGTGTGTGATTCCAAGGGCAGAGGTGACGCTGACCTTACAGCGACATGTCGATATATCACATATTCCCACTGCTCACTCCGTGTGATCAGCTACTGAATTTGATCGGAGGTTCGTCGTCACTAACGCGTGGCAGGCGAGTTCTGGGAAATTGTGTTTGAAAACTTGAAGGAAAGAAAAGCTTAGGCAATTACGACCATAGAAGCAAGGCGGCGGCCCAGGGAAGCTGAGACGCGGACGTACGACGGAACAACATGACTTCGAGCCGAAATACAAAGGTTGAGAAGGGCATGTCCCAAGGTTTGAAACACCGTGCAGTGACGGTAATTGTCGGTACACGTGGTTATGAGGCCATAGATCATATGGCACGGGTGTGACAGTATCTAACGGGTGCGAATACTTCCTGAAGACGTACGTACAGGACATCAGAAGTGGCAGCAATGGTGATAATTCGAGCGCAAACGTAGTACAAAGGCTAGTCACGCAGAAGTGAGGAGAAAGGTACAATAAGATTTTAAAAAAGGACATTATTAAAACGTCAAGACGACCTTATTATACTCAACTGAATCCAGTACCCTTATTCCTCCTTGTAAGGCAAATTAGAAGAAATTTAACGATTAAGCGAGATATAAAGTTCACGGCGCCGTGAAGGATGGGAGGTGGTGTGATAGCGTTGCGTTGCAACAAATAAGTCCACGCGCCAAAAGAACAAAGGGAACAAAAAGGAAACGTAGCGAGACAAGAGGCAGGGCATAGAGTCGCGACGTCGCTTGGCTTGGTAGCGCACGTAGGTTCCTGAAGTACCACAGCATCTTCAAAGACAGCTGGTTCCCGACACGGAATATAGATAAGCACAGCCACAGTGGGCATGTACGGACGGAGTTGTAAGGAAATCCGAGTCATGTAAGGACGATCCGAGTCTGAATTCCCGTTCAGAAACTCATCAAATGGAAAGGTGACCATAGTAATGCTTAGTCTTGCACATAGTTCAATACCAACTGTTGGACAAAGTGTCGCTAGGATTCTCGCGGCAACTTGGAGGTCAAAGACAAGATTGTTGGACAAAAACTTTGAACCGGTCACGGACATTGGTAGGGAAACGAGGACTGCGGTCATCGTCATCACGAGTCCAGCACGACAGCACGTTACTTGATCGAAAGGGCACGTGAGCCTGTATTTACGCGTTGCGAGGGATTCCTGACCTCAGCTGCTTTCTTTGTACACTTACTGAGGACCCTGGGTTTTATTAACTTGAATAACTAATTGCGATAATTTGCCACTAAAAATAAGCCGCAAAGCTGCCAAACCACGAAAACTTGTCCAAGTGAGACACTAACCTCACCCGGCGGGCCCAAGCTGGAATTACAATAATCAGACAATACTATTCACTTGCCATTGAAAGCTTGAATTTAGTATCAGTCATCATTTCATGCCATCTTTGGTAACATGATGTATTGGAACCGTCAATCCGACATCGAGATCCCGATCGAAAACGTGAGGGTGAGTTTCCCTGATCAGCACCATGACTGTTCGGTGGTTTGGTCACTTACCTGCTTCACTCTCTACGACAGGTAGTGTTGAGACGCAATCCGGATCCCGCGGATCAGCGCGGACGCGCTAGTTGTGATTGAAGATAACTTATGCTCTGGAGTAGCTCCCTGGACACTTAGTTCGACGTGCTTCTATGTCGCTGGAGTGGCTGTGACCTGTGTACCCAAACCCATCGTGGGGTCTCGGATTGATGGTCGGCTCTTCAGCTCGGACTTTGATTCTCACCTTTATTTTCTCCCCAAGCTCGACAAGTGGAAATGCGGGGTAAGTAGGGCTTGCCAGGCTGTCCTTTGAGATCTGGATCTCTAACTCGGCGACCGGACATCACGGTGAAAACGTGCATAACCTAGAATGCTGCAACGTTGTGAGAGGAATTCCAGGTTTGTGAAAATTTTCACGGCACAAGCCAAAAATCTAGCATATACCCGCGCTCGACTCGGACGTGATGCCAGGCGGAAACAACGTGTTGAAAATTGAATCACACAGGCGCTCGCTACGGCCGCCCTTCGCGAGTCCGATACCCGATTTCTTGGTTTTCCAGCAGCCCGCCGCATCACTCCCACTCGATTTACGTGATGTGTCATTTCATACCAATTACTGTAGTTGGGATCAGCCAATCGGTCATAGTGGTTGCGTAATTCTCGTGCACGAGTCCGTTATAGTGTTCCTGTTATAAAACGTGTTCGTTGGGTCTCCTCAGTGGTTCGATCCCAAAATAACCGAACCAAAGCTACTTTCAGGACCTACCAGTGGTAGGTGTGGCAGAAAGAAGATCCTCAAAGTACAAGCAATCAGCCCGGCAAATATGTACCAAACGCTCACCTCTCCAGAAAGCGTGGGCGGTGTTTCAGTTGGCACAGCCTGCGTCACCTGGTGTCGCCGAGTTGGTATCTCGGTATATGGTTTATAGGATCGGGTCTGAATTTATGGAACGCAGGCAAAATAAACAAACTATTCAGATTCAGAACACTTGAAAGATCTCCATTCCATCTACGGACTGTTAACTATGACGTTACTGTATCCGGTTTCGCACCTGACCAGATTCCCTTCTGAGAAGAAGTGATCACATGGGCTTCGCGTCGTCTGCCATGTATGTCCTCAATATATATTTCCGGGATATTATACTTCTTCCATACTCGGGCCGTCGGGACTCCAAGAATGGCGTAATCCAAGTTGGGATCTTTAGAATTTGCACTAAATCTAGAGTGACAGTATGATATTAATAATTGGGTCGGAAACAGCTTTCACCGCAGTACGAACGGGTGCACGAACGAGACTAAGTGGCGAGCACATGGCCTTCATCTTGGCTGACAGCATCACTGCCTGGGAGTTGGTTTATGGCATTCAATTGGAAGTCTCTGTCGAAGCACTGCTGTCGAGGAACACCCCGGAGCTCGCGCAACACTTCTTCTACTTGTTCCACATCGCTTTGATAGCCGTCGAGGATATCTACCGTCAGACGCAGAAGACGGGTTGTGATGTAATCCGGGTATGTATAATTCGAGAAGATTCCACGGTCTTGGATAACGAGGTCGCAAATGAGATTCAGTAGAATGAGATGTGTTCCAAATGAGTCCTTGCTGTCCTTCCAGTGAGAAATGATATCCTCGAAAGTCTGTTTGTAGTACTCGTCGGTTTCTTTCAACTGTCTTAGGGCAAGAAAGAAAAGCTCGACAGTATATCCCAGACCACAGCCGTCACGTAGATCTTGGAGACGCCATAGTTGTCGCTTCATCGGGTCCTTGAGTCGGCGAAGCTGGACAGGTATCTGATTGATAGATTTTAGACTTCTGAGCGCCCTTTCGTGTCCCCCAGTGTGCGATCCATCGATAATGTTGCGGAATGTACGACCGAGGGTGTGTAAGCTCCGAAGTTGCTGCAAGGGAAATACCAATTGGGGCAAGACAGGGGAGGTACCAATGGAATGAAAAATAAAAGCTTCGCTGATTAGGGCGGGTTCGGTGCGCCTGGACTCGTTGAATGATACTCCGGGAAGCTGCCGGGTTAAGGTGTGAGTGGCCTTGTCCATGGCATCTTGAAGAAGGGAGATTCTCCAGTCGACATTCTCGTTTACATCAGCTTCGTCTCCAATGCCTTCCAGCCCGGAAACGTCTGATTCGTGCGTGGAAAGGATCTCTTTGACCTGTGGTAGCGGTATGGGCTTGCTCGGGTCCAAGGGCTCGAGTGCTCGATCCAGTTTTTCGACGTAGTTCCACGCACCCTTCAGACGTATGTCGATCGCCACGGCACTTTTAAACGCTTCTTCATCCGAGGTGCCAAAGGGTGATTCGAGGCGAGCAAGTCCGCTCACCGCATATTGAGCCAGCTCGCTTAATAAATTGACCTTCAACATCTTTCGAATCGCCACGAGTGAGACGCACGTCCAGCGCGCGGTGAGCAACGAGTGCGTGCCGCCTGCTGGCGATGCTGCTGATGCAGAGAAGGTATCTGCAAGGCCTAGTTCGCCAAGCAATCCCCCAATTTCTCCAAACATGTTTAACTTGGCACGAGCTTTGAACATAAACAATGCTACGACGTTGATGCAAGCACCGATACGTCTAAGTCGTTCGTCTTCATTCGCGAAAAGACCACCACGGTTGGCGCATGTAGCCAATAGACGACCTATTCGTTGGCAGAGATCATCGTAAATCTTCGGATGTTCTGGAGTCGCGTTATCAGGAATGACTCCATCGTCGTCAGCTTTAAAGACTTCTTCCCACACTTTCTGGCCCCATTCTTCGTCGAAGGAACCGGGGATAGCCAAAGCGAACGTTTCCATCTCCGTGTCCTCCGTGACGTTACTGAATAGCCATCGAATCCCTTTTTTATCACGGTCCATACGTCCATCGGTCTTCTCCATTGCTAGCTGCAATTGTCCCTCAGCCATGTGTGAACTCACGGGTTTCGGTTCCGCACCAGGTCGCCGCCCAAGGACCTTCCGTCTTGAAAGTAGATACCAGAATAGGCCTGAGAGTGGGTTTTGGTATGGCCACTGTGGTTTCATGACAGGGGCAATCGTACTGAAAAGATAGAAGAAACCGCAAAGGGCGATGGGAGCAACGGTGGCGCGAAAAACGGTCATGTTGAGGTGGAATAGCGAGTCGCAGAGCCCCGCAAAGAATAAGAAAAGGGAAATATGAATGAAAAAAGGGACAGCTTGGGCCACGAAGAGCATGTGCGAACTTTCGAGACCGTCATACAAATATTGACGCAGCCGTGCGCTCTTCAAAGGATGGCCATACCGGAAAACCTGCATGTGATAGCGAACCCATTGCTGAACGAGTGTCGCGAGGAGTGCGGCAGAAAGACTGAATACGAGACTCATGGACCAGAAGACATTCACGCGGATATCAGACGATGATGGGCTGGAATCGGGGTAAGGTATTTGTGGTGGCGGTGGTAGGTCGGATGGGAAAGAGACCTGCTGCGCGATTGAAGCGAATTGCTGCTCGATCCTCGTGAGTATCACAATGGTTTGTTGCTGAAAGTTGGCCATCAAATGGGAAGGTGTTTCCTGCAGGGCCTGGCGGCTATCAAGAATGAAGGGGGTAAGGGTCGCGGAAAATAGACCAGACTACATGGCCACGATCAGAAAAGTTAATCGATGGAGCATATTTTGCAAAACTTTTCAACGCACAAAAAGTAGGACACCATCCATATCCTTCTTCAAGGTTTCGATCCGAGCGGCATCGTGACTCTTAGCCTCATCCTCATAAAGAGACCATAGGGCATTAGCACCGTCGTTGAAATCAGGTATTTGTTTCTTCTTTGCGCTGTTGTTGCCATTGCTACCCTGGTCATCAACAGCGAGATCGTTGACATTCGTCCCTTTGCCACTAGTCAGATAGAACCCATAGGAAGACTCGGAGCGATGAGGGAGAGTAAAAAAAACCCACTGGAATCCGTTCCCCTTTCAAGGTCCCATGTCGAAGGCATGCTATCTATGATGCCTGGGATGGAGTGCGAGAACGTTGAGACCAAGAGAGAGTAAGATAAAGAAAATGAAACTGTTCGTGGGAGGAGTGTACGTACAGTTGAGTAATCACCAGATATTGACCGAATATTGACCCAGCCTCAAGGCTGCTCTGGTACGTCACCGTTCCAAATATTTCAATCATCCCTTAAGAGGGAACGAACTACGGTGGATCATCACCATGATAGGCCTTGTCCACATGGCAATTGTTTTAAGACAATTCCGTGACGTGAGCCTTGTCATGGGGGTATACCCTATGTGGACGTTACTTTATGGAGAGACAAGACGACCCCTTCCCATATTTATGCAGTGGCAAACCCTCACTGAGAAAACAACTATCCTCCCCTTTAATTCCGCCAAACTTTGAGCCTCATGGGTAACTGCTGCTCCAGTACTGCCGACAATGATCCTCCTCCGCATCCGGCGTCGAGGAGTGAAGCTTCCCAACCCCAACCACAGCCAACCCTATCCACATCTCAGATAGGTGCTCCCGTATCACTGCAGTACGGCGCAGAAATACCTGCCTCTTCAACACCCGAAGCACTCGATGACCGGCGATCTGAACGCGGAAGCATCAGGTCTCGGAGAAGTGTCGGGTCTCAAAGGAGTGTCAGGTCTCAACCCGTGCCGGACATGTACCGTGACAAACGTCCAAGGTCACAGTCTGCACAAGCGGCGTCACATCGGCCAGAATGGCTTCCAAGTGCCAGTGTGCCTGTGCCTCCACTACCGCCAGCCGTAAGGCCTAGGGCCGTAACAGACGCTACTAGGACCCACCGTTCCCGTGGATCGAGAAATGAGAATCGACCTGTCGACCTACCACCCACTCCACAGCTACCCAGGCAGAATCGGAAATCAGCGCCGGATGAGAGTAGTCGCCGATGGCTCACTTCCACCGTGTGGAGCACGCTTTCTGACAACTTCAGGTAACTTACGCGTTCACGTTTTTCTCTCGTAAGCCATTACCAATTCAACCGTCATATAGATTCAGAATTCTCGTCGTGGGCAAGGTACGTGTTGATTATTATGTTTGCCTTACCTTAACCAATGGCAGGTCTTATGACAGAGCGACTCCGGAAAGTCATCACTCATCAACTCGATCTTCAAAGTGGATACTGCGGTATGCATACCACCGTCTTTCGCACACATTTCCTAACCATTCTAATTATGCATTGGTCAACAAAAGTCAATACCCAGAATCACGGACATCAACACCGGGATTCCTTACTCCGACAATAATCGTCTTATAGTCCACGAGTACCCCGGATTTGAGCCCGGATACGGGCAAGACCTGCAAGTCATCCGGGATTTTATCACGTTCCGGACTGACGCGCGCCTCCCACCATCGGAAAGATTGCATGCAATCTGGTAACCGAACAGCAATTGAAGCGGCAGCAAGCTAATTAAAGCTCCCTTAGGATCTGTGTCCCCGTATCAGACCTCATCAATGGACATCTCGGAGATGGGGTACAAGAGATTTTGGCTATGAGACAAGGTGAATCTACTCGAGTAACTTTCTTTCTAATTAACAAATGTATGACCCTCAGCGCCCGCCGTTCTTGTATTTACGAAATTTGATATATTCTTCTCCCAAGTCCTTTTTGATATCTCGGGTGGTAACTCTCAACACACTCAACACCACGAGCGTGCGAAAGTCAGGGTACAGGAACTGTACGAAGAATCGTGTCACCTCCTACTCGGAAAGCAACCTAGGGATATCCCTGCGGAGATGGTTTCGAGTACTTGCTCCCTTGTGTGTGTTGTGCGGAGCGGCTGTTTGACTCTTTTGGTTGTTTACAGCGAAGCCGAGATTTGGTGACCTTATCTCCAAACTGTTTTCAACTACAAACAAGCTAGTTGCTGCGGTCCCACTCAGTGCTACTGTACCCTCCACTTCATTTGAAGCAAGAGGTGGACCACACATTTCTCCTGTGTCCCTTGCGTGGTCCATAGCTCAGAGAATAAGCCGTGACGTAAACCTTCAAACATCCATCATGCACGTACTATTATCTCTGTTCTTGAAATTTATTATCTTATCCCTTCCCACAGTGTTGGGCGAAGCCGTGAATACAATATCCAACTCACACTCGATGACACTGACAAGGTTTCTCACGTAACATAGGGTATTGGCGTAATCTCGGGTCTAGTCGCGAATTCTCCGGGCGCACCATGGAGTACTGCATCGACACGATTCACAACGATGTCGTCGACGTTTGGAACCTTCGTGATCACAAGAAGGTCTGTTTCCTTTTGTTTTGATGGCTATATTTGTTCGCTGACAGCGATGGCCAGTATCTGTCGAGCAGTGAGTTCAAATCCCAAATGTCTCACCTTGTCAAAGACTTGTCTAGGTCACCTGGCGGGCCTCCGGGGTGAGGAGTCACCCACTGCATGGAATCAACAAGTAAATTGACCAATTTTCCGATAGATCCAACCTAGACGGTGTTGG
The DNA here is from genome assembly GCA_003313945.1 of Lactifluus pinguis. Classification (NCBI taxonomy): domain Eukaryota; kingdom Fungi; phylum Basidiomycota; class Agaricomycetes; order Russulales; family Russulaceae; genus Lactifluus; species Lactifluus pinguis. Next base: position 17,828 of record QLPA01002065.1, on the reverse strand, counting down.
ATTGACCACACCCGCAGCTCAATGGGTGAAGGATACATACCAAAACAGGTGGGCAAGCCCTTCGTGTATCATACCTTTTACTAGATATCCTCATCTAGCATCGAGAACATCTGCTGTATCATGGGCTACATTGTAGACCTTACCGTCATCCAACATGAGATTTTTCGATCCGGCCGTGATGTGTCGCCCCAGGAGGTTCGGATACTTATGGAGCGCCATGACAAGACCACCCGGAGTCAGATCCATAACGATGTCCGCCGCTTTTCGACAGGGACGCCGACATTCACGTATCGCGGAAATGATCTGATCCTTGAGAAAACGATTGACTTGATAGCAAGGTTTTGTCCCGCCGCTAACAGCTAAAATGCTTACTTTTTGTATTGTCCTAACTACCTTATGCTTTCTCGTCTTGCCTCGCTTGGGACGTAGCGACAGCGGCCAATCTCTTCCGGGCTTATTTTTTCCGTAACTTACCTACAATCACTGGCAGCGCATCCCTTTCTACTCGTCTAACCTCGGTTTATCATAATGGAAATTGCATTAATGGTCGATGAGATTGGATATCCGATTCCGTCTCACCACCCTGTATGCGCGCGCGCCCTACAGGCTGGAAGCGTGCAAGTCCGAGTCCGCTCTCACCCGCCCAACCATTGGCGTTCAGTCGCTTATAGCTCCCTGCCGGCCCCCGCAATACGTGTCGGTAGAGCGGCCACGAGTAAAACGCGTGCCCAGAGTATGATGAATCGGCCGGAATCCGCGGTCAATTGAGTAATGCAATATGTGGATGCAAATGAACTTGGACTCTGCGAAATCTCCGGTACTCGTAGCGAGCCATAATTCGCAGAGCGTTCTCACTTGCACACTTAGGTTATTTGGGACATCATGTGTTGGGATAAGCCTGAGGAACCTGAGCTTGGATTGTCGCCCTTTGCCCCCTTACCCTCAACCCTACCTGAGAAACTTCGCGCCCGCTTTTCGCTGATGTGAAAGCGTGGCGTTGGTTCATTTCTGGTTCGATCATTTCAGAATTACATGAGACTGAAATGTGAAGCTAAGTTACAACACCGAGGTAGGTAGGCGTTAAATTGTTGTGAAAAAATGCCCCGATGATTCCGAGTTCGTGGACACCACCTCAAAATTTGTCGACTCGACATTGCCCGAGGACACTGGCATGCACAGCCAAAGTAGGGTTAGTATGGCCTTGCGACACGATATCCAGAGGCGACGCGTAGTTGCCGCGCGCCGCGGGGCTGACTCGCATAACTGAAGGACATCATGGATGGTTAGCAAGGTGATTAGAGTTCGGGAAGGACATGCAGATTTTAGATGGGCGCTACTAGAATACGGTTATAAAAAAACATCATGGATAATCATACTGTCCAGCTCAAGGTGAGCAGGCAAGCTCGTGGGGGGACCCTGGCCTGTTTAGATGGCATCAGCAAGATTCCCGAACGAGGTTACCTTGAATCGCTTACCCAGGCATGTAGTCCCCCTACTGGCAAGCAACACAAATCAAATCGATAATTTTCCCCATAAATACGTCATTCTCCATATGGACGGGCGCGGGATTTGCTTTAAGGAACTTGAGGATGCCATCGTGGACTTCGGTTTTGCGATTAGAATCAGCGACGTCTCTCACTACCAACTGAATCTGACGAGGTGACATGTCTGGGCTAGACCGTGACCTAAAAAGGCTTTCCATAATAATCATGAGGTCTACGATGTAGCCCATCGCAACGCGCACGTTCTCACGGCTGAATGAAGGGATGAGACTGTAGCGAAAGAACAAGGAAGGGGCGCACTTACGTGCCGCAGTACCGATCATACACCCATGGCACAGCTGACATTGGGGTTCCTGTTGCTGGTAAAACATTTTTTAGTCTGGAACGGCAAGAATATAGGGTCATTAAATCTTCAGTGTCATCGACGCATATCATGCTTACCCGGTTGGGACACGAGTGGATACCCTAGTAAGGTCTTCAATAAGATGATAAATCCCAGCCTTAAATGTGTCACTCGATAGATGCTGATCTTCTTTAGCAATTACGACAGGGTAGAGGATAAAGGCCAACCTGTTCACGGTCACGAAGATTCCAGACGTCGACAATGTCGGAATGAATGACGTCCATGTAGTTTTTTAGGGTAACCGTGGCATTGGGGAATCTAGGGCTAGACCCAAGGCCACGCCAATAACCTTATGGAATGAGGGAACCCGTTGGAATGAATTGCATGTGAGGTGAATCCATTGGACTTACAGCTTTGCCCAACGCTATAATAGCGAATGAGAAAACAACCTTCGAGCAGAGGAGGTTACGTACTCCATGGAAGTCTTAAGGTTGACCTCACGGCTGACTCTCTGTGCAGCCGACCACGCAAGAACGACAGGCGAAAGTTGCGCGGTAGTGTTATGGGAATTTGTCAGGAGGAGCCGGCGTGTTGTCACTACCAGTTTGTTGATGAGATCACCGAATTTTGGCTGCGCTATAACCAGCCGAAGGAGTCAAAGAGCCCTTCCACGTGGCGAACATAGGAAGGGTATGTACTAGAGATGATCTCAACAGGCACATCCATGGGGAGATTACGAAGCAGGCGGCTACATGATGCTTTGACCATGTCCTGCGCCTTGAATTTTGCACGTTCGTGGCGTTGGGGGTCGCCACTTGGGATATCGAATAGAACCCGGGAGACGACCAGGTCGAATTGTGTAAGCACAAGAACAACGGGCACTGCAGGTCGAGTATTCTGTTAGATAAAAAAAGGCTTCGCGAGAAAATGCTCACCGGTCTGCATGCCCATTATCTCTTCTACCCCGTCTCCAAGCCTTCCATCGATAACGTCCGATGCGGGGATGCACATCCTAAGTGAGGGTTTCATAAGAAGCCTGTCACTGCCATGTCTAACTCTAACACCATTCCCTACCAGATAGCGTGTAACCTTTCTGAGGCTGGAACATTCGCGCCAGTGCGGTCCGTGATCAATTGTCGAAGGATTTGCGAGTCCTGGATACTTCCGGATTCAAACCCAGAGAATTCGTGGATTGTAAGGTAACGATTATCGACTGGACGAAACCCGGCGTGAAAATCGGTTGCCCCAGATACATTGGCCATATCTATTTTGAAGGCAGAACTCATGAGTGAGGACTTTCCCGAGCCGCTCTGCGACAAGGACTACATCAACATCGCGTGGAAGTTATCGAATTAGAGGCACGTACCTTTCCCACAGCCAAAATTCTGAATCTGCAGACCGTCATGACACTTTTCGTTCATAAGAGGACATCCGAACCCGTACCTGAAATTGTCGGGAAGGAGCTTCTGCACCCCAGAAGTTAATGGTTGTATTGGTTTCTTGCCATCCCTAGGTGTGTGGTTGGCTGATTTTCGTGGGTAACTTGAAGGTGATACATCGAATGTTACAGCCTTAGGAAGGGCTCGCATATCAGTGGATACCGGCATTCCCGTTTGATATGACGGATAGGAAGACTTCGACCTGGAAGTCATAGGGGATGGGCGCGCCCGCGCGGATTCGCCTGCTGTAGATGGACACATACTTGAACTAGGTTGGGGTTTCGGGGTATTGCTCATCATCGTGCCGCTGTCCATGGAGATCGAAGGTCTGAGAACCGCGACGCGACGAGCTGGTGGGGATGAGCTCGTTCCATTGCGTGGAAACGATCCGGGTGGTACGGCAGTCTCGATGCGCGGGCGTGAAGAAGGCTCGAGAGGCGCCATGACGGCGAGCGCTGAAGGCTGAGACACTGGCAGACCATTAACTGGTTCGGCTGCTTCGAGCGCGGGCGCCACATTATTGCGTGACGGGGGCGCGCGCACAAGTGGTGCAAGATGGGGATTAGATGATACCTCGGGCGCAGAAGTTCGGGTAGGTTTCAGTGATGAGGACTGGGGAACGGTCTCGTGCGACGACTCGGAAGGGAAGGTTGACAACGTTGACTGGGTGCTGCAGCAATTCCCCATATCGGCCAAGATTGAGACAGGTCAGACGATGGAGTAGAACCCCAGAGAGGGGATGATATATGTGATGAGACATGGCGGGAGTCAAATCTATCAGACATGAGGGAAAGGTGGGGCTCTTCAAGCAGGCTAAGCCTCGTGGTAAAATTACGTTAAAATAAATATCACTTGTAGGGCTTGGAGCACCATGCTGTATTAGGAAGCTTAACTTTACCAGCCTATGGCTTCACTAAGGGACGCGGTCTTGCATCTGCATCGGGGTAGTTGTGGCTGTGGCGTGGTATTCATTGGCACATCCGCAGGAAAAAAAAACAACAGAGCCACTGCAGCCACTGCCTGCAGGAAAGTGATGATGTGGCTGGGTACCACGCGTTGACGCACGCGCTAGCCTTGTTTCTGATCATCTGCATGAGAAACTAGGATGCCGTGGGGATCCGACATGATTGTACATACCCCGTGAACAATGGGTTTTGATGATCATCAGGCTAGGATAGGTTCAACTTGAAAAGAAGCCACGGCTGGTGGTCGTGGCCACCGGAAGTTTGCGTATCAGGGATGCTGAGCGCTCGGAACCATCACGCCTACCCTCACGCCGATCTGTCGTTGGAACGACGTTTGCCAGCTGCACAAAACATCGCAGTGCAGTGGACACGAAAGAGCCCACAGAATGCACTACTACAGCATCCGTTTCAAGGTCAGACTATTTTGAAAATACCATCTGAGGCCACAACGACCTTGATTCCATCAGCGCTTCTCAACCCATGCATCATTGGTACACCACCGGAGCAAGTAAATAATATGGTGATCGATTGTCCCAGAGTCACAAGGTCGAGACAGAGCAATATAAAAAGAACGTTCCACTGTCTTATGAAGATTCCCGTTTCCAGATACAGTACATGAATATTTACACGAGGTTATAACGAGGACTAAATGCAATGCACGGTGTGTCAGAATATGTGGTAGGGGAGGAAATACAGTATTGAAACCCCACACAGGTAGGAATTAATGAGGCAACGTATATGCTACTAGTAATAGAGTGCGGCGCGTATATCATAAAGGAGAATATGGACGGGTTCATAATTGAAGCGTGTCGTTCATATTCTGCACCCGACGTCATCAGCAAGTATAAACCGAGTAACTATGACGAAAGCGCACCAATTTCACGAGACTACTCAGCTCTGGCTCTTGGAAGATGTCGAGTTCCCCACCAAATCCAGGTCCTTCACCACGCGCAGCCTTCTTTCTTTGGTCACGCGTGTATTCATGAAGTGCCAAGGCGTTATCATGTAGTTTAAAGCTAAACGAAGAAAGATCAATGCTCATGTGAGAGCAACAAGTATACAACAGACTAACGTACTTGACATGCGACATCAACGCCCCGTACGTTGGGTGATTGTTGGCCTCTGATGGATATGTCAGATCTGGGTATGGGAGCCATCAACAGAATACACCAAACTAAGGTAATCGCACAGGGCTGTGGTCAGTGAGCCATTCGGACCTTCCCATGCTACCTGTAAATCCGAACAGGCGGATAGAGAAACCTTTGAAGAAACATGAGGTCACAGCTGGCCTGAAGGGGATGTACGTACCACCATTGGATGGGGGATATCGCTATACTCGCACCAGCCATCGCAAACAAAACGAGGCTCCGGAGAAGCACATCGGGGCGGGAATGCGAATTGCGAAACCTCTTGTGAGCATCGAGTTACACGAAATTGAGCCTCAGAAGACCATTCCGATTGATCTGTGACACCTCCGCCGACTCGTGTATCATCCGGCGGGATTTGACATGATGGGGATTCAACAGGTTGACTATCCAGGATAGTTTCGACCGACTGAAGTGCCTGGAATATCGAGTGGTTGAAGTCCGCGGCCTGACGGCGCACTACGCGGTATCAGAGCATGAGCATGAATATGATTCAGGAACAAACCGTTGATATTTTGCATGGTCATCGTTCGACGCTTGCCTTTGGATTGCCATGGAACGTAGACAGTATTGCAATGGTGGTGGGGAAGACTGAGTATAGTTCCCGAGTGGCTGGCATCAAATATGGCCTGAGGACACAGCATAAGAGAATAGTTCGAATAAAAGTCAAATGAGGAGTGTACTAGGAGGGTGCAACCAACTGGAATTGGAACAAGGATTTCTGTGAGCTCCTAGAACCGCGTGAGCCAAAAACGCAAATTAAATGACGAGAAGGAAAGCTAACGTCACCGATAATGGGTTGTTCATCGCTCGGAATGATCACTACACGAACACGCATCAGAGGAGATCTCTGCGGGGGAGGAGGGGCGCACTTCCGTCCATACCGCTCTCATTTTCGAGATCATCAATAGCCTCGATCTGGTCTACATGACCAGAATCTATCGTAGGCTGTCAGATGCTGAGCTGTGGCAATAGGGTGGAGATTTACAGAGGAAGGTGAACTTGTCACCCGCCATAGCACCGGAAACTAGTCTTTTCAACTCCCGGATCTGTATTGCATGTCAATGGACTCTGCAGAACAGTGATGACTTGTTTATCACAGACGATGTTAACGCGAGTAGGCTGAAGGTCGTCCTGGAAGTCGGGACCATCTTTGAGCACACAAACGTCTTCCGGGAGATAGTCGTATGTGTCTGAGAGAACGATTAGTGAGAGAAGAAGTGTAGATGAGGTAATTACGCACTGATGAGTAGCTCCCGAAAGCGGTCGACATCGTGATGGGTGTCCTGCAATGGCGACCATTTATTCGATGGGTAACAGTACGTAATCCCGACAAGAAGGGCCCGTCGCTTCCGAGTCGTCGGGGTAATATTGGAGCCAGCCCTAATAGTACGAAATGCGGGGAGGATGCGGCGAGGGAGAAGGAATCTGAGATCAGTGCACATAGTGCCGAGGATCTGATGATCGATGATCACTACTAGTACTAGAACGATTCAGGGTTCTTGGGGTCATGGCCTCTTCTTCCACACACCATGACCGCTATGTTCAACACTCCCTCTACGACCCCGAACTCACGCTTTCAGTCTATTTTCAATGATGCTTTGAAGGCTTACAAGAATAGGACCGGGAAAGACCTCTCCTCTCATCCACTGCTGTGCAATCCTATTGCCCTTCAATCTCCCGGACAGTTCCTCACCCTTCTCCAAAGGGAAGGCCTTCATTCCGGCGTTAATCAGCCTGGGAGTAGCCACGACACATCAACAGGATGGCTAGACACGACAGTGGAAGCCGTGAACCAGGTTTTCCAAGTTATTGGCCCCAGTGTTTCTATAGTCAGTCGAATGACGCACGCAATATGCAAGGGTCGGCATTCTGATTTATTATACTACAACTTAGGTATATCCTCCTGCAGGGGTGATCTTTGCTGCGATGGCTTTCCTTCTCTCAGTAAGTGTCTCCCCGTTCTAATTTTCTGGGCTATTACAATACTCATGTCTCTCAGGCAGCCAAGGCTTTAGGCCCTCGTCGTGATGCTAGCCAAGGCGCACTCGCCGATCTCTTCCGACACATCGAGAAGTTTATCAAACGCCTTGAGACTTATACCAAAGTTTCACCAACGCCGAAGTTGCAGGAAGTAATTGTCAATGTCATGGTTGAAGTACTTTCTATCCTTTCTATTGCGACCAAGACGATAGAGCAAGGAAACGCGGGTGAGTTGATCTTCGTTGATGGACCACTGTTGTTGGCTTATGTATGTTCAGAAACTGTTTGGAATGAGCTTTTGGGGAATACTGAGATCAAGGATGCGCTGCGTCGTCTGGAGGAACTGACGCAAGAAGAAGCTCTCACAGCAGCCGCACAAGCCCTAGATGAGGCGCACCGCGCCCATGACGAGGTGATCCGTGTCGCAGGTGAGGTAGAGCGCGTTGAGCGCAAAGTAAAGGGCATCGAGAACAGAATGGAGGGCCTCGAAGAAGGAAAAATGAACGTTTTCCTCGACGTTCTTGACAGTGCGCAAATCTCACTCAACTAGTCATCAATACGGCCCTAACAATATGTACAGAAGCGGTCGAACAAATCGCGAACGACCCTCCTAGTCTGGACCGTAGGTGATCACGTCATAACCCCATCATGGATTCTAAATGCTTGAACGTCCTCACAGGGCACAAATTGCGCCGGGCCCTCAGAGGATGGCTTTCTTCTCCAGACCCTTCTGTAAATTATAAAACGGCACTTCATGCACTCCACGAAGACACCACCACGTGGTTCACCCAAGGTGACGCGTTTGCGGATTGGAAAATGTCTGGTTCTCTGTTATGGATATACGGAAGACGTATGCTCTCCTGTGCTTTGCTCCCTCTGTTGCTAAGGACTTTTGGTTTCATAGCGGGCACTGGCAAGAGTGTTCTTACGTGCGTCTCCCCCTAACTTGAACCGGTTTGAGTACCGTTATCGAATATCGACCAGCTCTGCGGTCATTCAGAATATAAATAGCCACTCCTGCGTTGCATTACCATTTGTGGCGTACTTTTTTTTCGACTTCAAAGATGTTGAAAAGCAAGATGCGCGTGCTCTACTCTCGTCTTTCCTGGTTCAGCTCTCCGACCAATCCGATGCTTACTGCGACAAACTTCTCACTTTGTACTCATCACATCGTCGCCACTCTGGATTGCCCAAGCCGACGAATGGCGCTCTTGCGGGATGCCTTGAGGAGATGCTCAAGCTACCTAGACAAGCCCTAGTTTATCTCATCATCGACGCTATCGACGAGTGTCCCGATCGTTGTATTGACCATTGGGGGATACCATCGTCACGCAGAGAGGTCCTCGAGCTTGTGAAGGGGCTCGTCGATTTGCACCTTCCAAATCTACGGTTGTTTGCCACAAGTCGACCCGAGAACGACATCCAAGCTATTTTCAAACCCCTGAACTCTGTCGTTTGTACTTTCATATCCCTTAATGATGAAGAGGGGCAGAAGAGTGGCATAGTCGACTATATCAGCTACGTTGTACACTCAGTGATGAACATTAACGGATGGAGGGAGGAGCACAAAAACTTGGTCATTAAGACGCTCTCGGATAGAGCCGATGGGATGTGAGGATGTTCCTGTCTACTTGTTTCACTGGCTCATACTTTTGAGCAGGTATCGCTGGGTTAGTTGTCAACTTGAGCGGCTACGTCGCTGTGTCGCATCACAATTGCAGCAGATCCTTGATGAATTACCCAAGACCTTGGATGAGACTTACGCCCGCATACTACGGGAAATCCCCGACGAGAACCAACATCATGCTCATATACTCCTGCAATGCCTCGCAGTGGCTGTCCGTCCGCTTCAAGTGAAGGAGCTTGCGGGGATACTTGCAATTGACTTCACCGCCGAGGGGACTCCAACACTTGATGTAGACGCATGCAACGAAGATCAAGAACAAACCATTCTGTTGGCGTGCTCCAGCCTGGTCACCGTTATCAATCACCACGATTCCCGCCTTGTCCAGTTTTCACACTTCTCCGTCAAGGAGTTCCTTACATCAGAACACTTTTTCAGTTTACAAGGTGTTGGGAACTATCGCGTTCTACTGGAATCTGCACATACAGTCATGGCCCGCGCTTGTCTTGCTGTATTACTTCGGCTGGACCACCGCACAATGGGGGCAAGCATCGAGAGCTTCCCCCTAACCGACTATGCAGTTACACATTTCGGTAATCATGCAGAATTCGGAAATGTGATATCACACATAAGAGATGGCATCGACACTCTCCTTGACGTAGAGAAACCGCACTTCGCTTGTGGCTTTGGACTCTCCCCAAGAGCGACCCATCGTGGTGGACGGGATATTCGATACTGAAGACAGTTCCGTTATACTACGTTGCGGAACTTGGATTCCTTGGCATGACCCGGCACCTTATTTCGAAGCGTCCACAAGATGCAAGCGCCAGACGTGGTTACTATGGTACGCCTTTGCACGTTGCGGTGAGCAAGGGACACATCGAGATCTCAAGGTTACTACTTGAGAGAGGTGAAAATGCGGACATTCGTGACGCCCGCGATAGGACTCCGATGCATTTGGCATCCAGAAATGGAGACAGCAGTATTGTGCAGCTGCTGCTAGACCTGAATGGCCGTAAGAATAAACGAGCAACCCCACTACGTCGGGTGGCAAATAATATATCCCTCAAGCTTCCTCGATTCAACAAAGGTATCCATGCCCGTGATTACCTCGGCCAGACGCCACTACACCTCGCGTGCGAGGGTGGATTTAATGACGTCATCCAGTTATTGGTGGATCAAGGCGCTGATGTGAACGCTCAGGATAAGGACGACCGGACGCCTCTGCATCTGGCATTGGCCAACAAAGAACTGCGTCGTCACAATGACAAGCTCAAGGTCGTGTGCACATTGCTGCTCAAGTTTGGTGCAAATGTAAACCTACGAAATAATAAAGGCCAAACGCCACTCTTCCTTGTGGCTCGTCTCCGGTCACTCCCCGACACAGAGGTGGTAGATCTTTTAGTCAAAAATGGCGGAAGTTTTCGCATCCAGGATAAACAAGGGAAGACCGCGTTACACTTCGCGTCGGACTCGGGAAATATCCAGACTGTACGGTTCTTACTGGACAAAGGTACGAAAGTGGATGTCCAAGATTACGATCTCTCGACTCCGCTGCACCTCGCGCTATCCCATCAACATGTCGAAGTCGCGAAGCTGCTGCTCGAACGTGGCGCAAACGTCCACGCAAGGAACAGCAAGGGGAAGACAACATTACACTTTGCGTCGGACTCGGGAAATCTCGAGATGATGCGGTTATTACTGGACCAAGGTGCGAAAGTAGATGCGCAGGATAACGACAACTGCACTGCACTGCACCTCACATCACGCTGTGATGATGAGAAGCCTGCCAAACTTCTGATCGACCATGGCGCGAATGTCCACACACGGGACAGGGAGGGCAAGACGGCATTACACTTGGCGTCAAATCAAGGGAGTCTCCAGGTTATGCAGTTATTACTGGACAGAGATGCGGAAGTGGACGCGCAGGATAACAACAAGTCGACTCCACTACATGTCGCGTCAACCCTGTTTGATAAGAAGCCCGCGCAGCTGCTGATCGAACGTGGTGCAAATGTCCGCGCGCAGAACAAGGAAGGAGAGACACCGTTTGACGTTGTGTTGAAGAGCGGCTATTGGCCGGTCAGGGATTTGCTGTTGGAGCATATGCGATAAAAAGTACGGTTTATTTCACAATTCATGAAAAGCCGCCCTTCATCCGCGTTGTCCACAGCTCGCCTAAAGTTGGCTTTTGCCCGAATATTATTCATACGCAGGGCTTGCGTGTCCTCGGTGAATTCGCGAGGGGGCTGTCCCACCCACCCACCTAGATGCCGGAAAAATTATTTTTTTGGTTGAAATTCGGTGGGGGTGATCAGGATGAGGCGGCGTTCGTCGCGAGTCACCCGTTAGTAGTTTGACCGTGCTATGTATTGTAAATTTGAGCTACTAATCCGAGCGCCAGGGGGCAGAGATTATGTACGTACGAGGAACTACTAGTAAATGTTACAGAGTTGAACGCCGAATGTTGAAACAGAGGAACAGAAGGGCGTCGGTGCAGCCTGAGCATCGCTGCTAAGCCCGAGGTGTAACTTAGTAAAGGACAGGAAGTGGTTTAGATGTCGGTGATGTCGGTGTGGATGACGTGATCCGAGTCCTATTATTACTACTTTTCAAGTTTCTGGGGTCCTGGTTATCAAAAAAGAAAACTCCAATCAGCTTCAGCTGCTCCCTAACCATCCTTCCACCGACACTTCTAATCACCTCATGCACCGCACCGGCGCCGGAATAAAGTGGTAAGGCATATGTGCGATCGATCGTCTTAGTCAGAAAGGGTCGAGGGAAATGGAGGAAAGAAAAAAAGGAACGTCTCCAAGAACGTTTCAGTGTTCTGTGCAGATTGATTACAAAGAGGCAGTACATGTACATGGAAGGTTTTTACATGAGGTGATAACGAGGACGAAACAAAGCGATGCTTGGAATTACAAATGTGGTAGTTGATGTGATAGGGGTAATTGAAGCTTGAAAAGTTGCAACCGGTGCAGGTACAAAAATAAATAAGAACAGTGTATTACGCATGCATCTTCACGGTTTTTCATCATAAACGGGGGGGATACTGTGATACCTCATAATTGGAGTGTGTCATCCATATTCTGCGTCCAATGTCATCAGCAAAATGTAAAAAAAGCTAAACAAGTATATGCTCACCAATTTCACGAGACTGCTTAGCTCTGGCTCTTGAAAGTTGTCAAGGTCACCGTCGAATCCATTTCCTTCGCCACGAGCAGCCTTCTTTCTTTGGTCGTGTGTGTATTCATGCAAAGCCATAGCGTTGTCATGTAGTTTATGGCTAAATGACAAAAGATACGAAAGCATAAGCGCTCGCGCGAAAGCAACAAACGCACAGCGGGATCAACCTACTTGATATGCGACATCAATGCCTTGTATGTTGGGTGATTGTTAGTCTCTGATGGATACGTCAGACCTGGTCATGGCAGCAATCAATGGAATAGACCAACGGAGATAATTGCACAGCACTGTGGTCAGTGAACCATTCGGACCTTCCCATGCACTCTGTAAATCCGAACAGGCAGACAGAGAAAGCTGTAAAGAAAGGAATGAGGCTAGGGCGAGCGAACGAATGTAGGGGTACGCACCACGTTTGGGTGGGACACATCACTGTGCTTGCACCATCCATCGCATACAAAACGAGGTTCCGGAGAAGCGCATCGACGCTGGGATGCGAACAGCGCACGATCTCGTGAGCGTCGAGTTGAACGATACGACTCGGAAGACAACTCTGATAGATTCGAGAGGCCTCTGACATGTGTCCCAGCTGGCGGGTTTTGACGTGACGCGGGATCGACAGGTTGGTTATCAAAGGCAGCTTCGATCGACCTAGGTGCCCCCGAGTTGGTAAAGTCAGGGTCCGTTGCCTGACGGCGCACTTGAGCGAGTGTCAGAACATGGGACGTGCGGTGGGGTGGGGGGGGGAACAAACCATTGATATTCTGCTTGGTCATCGTTCGACGCTTGCCTTTGGATTCCCATGGAACGTAGACGCTATTGCAATGGTAGTGGGGAAGATCTAACAACGTTCCTGAATGGCAAGTGTCGAGGATGGCCTGGACGACAGAGCGTAAGTGAAATTTCGAAAATTTGAAGGTCAAAAAAAAACGTGCGTACCAGAAGGTTGCAACCGACTGGAATGGGAACGAGGATTGCTTTGAGCTCCTGAAAACCGTGTCAACCCAAACACGAATTCTCGATAGAGGAGAGAAAGCGCTAACGTCATCGATGATGGGCTGCTCGTCACTTGGAATGATCACTGCACGAACGGAAATGAGAGAAGAACGCTTCGAGAAAGAGAATGCGCACTTTCGTCCAAGCCATCCTCCTCTTCGAGATCATTAACAACCGGGCGTTGGGCTGAATGACCGGAATCTGTCGTGGTCGATCAGATCGATCAGATGCTAGGCGATGTCAACTGAAGAGGATGGTGACTTGCAGAAAAAACTAAATCTATCGCCCGATGCAGCACCGGAAACTAGCTTTTCCAGCTCGCGAATCTGTGTCTGCGTGTCAACACACTCTACAGAATAGTCATGAGTCGATCATCACGGACTATGTTGGCGCGAGTCGGCTGAGAGTGTTCCGGAAAGTCGGGATGATCCTTGAGCACACAAACGTCTTCTGGGCGATAGCCATATGTGTCTGTGATGATCATTAGTAAAGAAGAGGAAGCGAGATGCGTTACTACGTACTGATGAGCAGTTCCCGATAGCGCTCGACATCGTCAAAGGGTCCTTCTAACGGGTCCCAGGTATTGGATGGGCTACAGTAAGTGATGCCAACAAGAAGAGCCCGTCGCTTCCGAGTTGTCGAGGGGACATTCAGGTTCTCCGTAGCCGAGCTCTCCTCATCAGTTGGCAGGTGTACGGATCCTTTGCTGGAGCCCGTTTTACGTGACTTGAACTTGAATACGCGGCGGATGCAATGAGGGAAAAGGACGGTACACATAATGAATGCAACTCGCAAGTCAGGCCTCGGAGAGAGTAATAGTTGAGGAAGAAAGCGTTGCAAGTGAGCATATTATGTATAACATGGGGTGTGTTGCGAGCATCATGGCATCACGCAACGAAACACCGCCCACTGGTCTAGTGCTTCCAGGGGTCCCGGCCATCAAAAAGCGGCTCGGTAAGCGATCGAATAATTTATCCTGAATAGTAACCGGAGGTTACCTGGGGGTCCGGGCTCGCTAGCAATGAAGCAACTTTACTACTGTACTGTACATGCCCGGAGGTGAAACGCTCGTCAGGCCGGGGCCACAAGTAGCCAATCCAAGTGTGGCAGTAATTACCGGGTACAAAGAACACCATTCGGAGGAAAAGAGTACCGATTCCTTTTGCTATTTTTAGAAATGTAAGGGTGTCAGGCCTGTCAGGGTCGATCATTTACGGGTCCCGAATAGGGCGGCGGGCAATGTACCCGGTTAAGGGCCTAGACCTGTCCATCAATTTTCAGTCCTGTCCACTCCATCCGCGACCAGCCCGCGCGATAGTACACTGCAAACTACTGCTTTTGTACAGATGCCACCCTTCTCATGACCTTTTCCCCGGTGATCATCTTCGTCTGCGGCAGGGGGCTGACTATCTCTATCTCAGGATGGAGCTGAGTCACGGGTGTGCTGGCGGCCGCCCTCTATTAATCCTCGTGCGTGTCGCTTCTGAAACTGAAATTCGTCCTTCGTCCGGTAATTTCGCAAGTCTGCAAGGTCGTTCCTTCCATTCAATACGAGTTTATATGGTCCGTGATGCCCGATGATGAGCTGGAAGTTCACACACCACGGATGTGGGGAATCAGACACCATGACCTTCGACTCTCCGAGTCTCCGGACTCTTGAATGCAGAACTCATGCGCCGCAATATGGAGGCAAAGAAACATCCGTTTCAAGCCTCTCTCATGGATTGAGGCCGAAGTCAACTTGTCAGCGGGGTGCCAACCAACGAACCAGTACAGTAACAACCGCGTACGTACTACCTCTTATAATGATTTGATTTGATTTACCTTTGTTCTATTTGATTTCTCCCTGGAATGTTTCTAAGTTAGCATCCCTCCGTTGACCACTAGCACCGCGTGGGTAGTAAGTACAATATCTCATTAGATTCTGCATCATTTGAAGCATAAACCTACATTTCGACGCTGTAGTTTTCCAGAATCAACCTCTGTGAAGAAACAGTGATGGGCACAAGTCACTCACACCCATTCCTGTTTCTTCACAGAGGAAAGTCACATTGATTCCAGGAAACTACAGCATCGCAATGGTGGATGTGCCTGCACTCAGGCTGACACGACTTGCACGAGTGGGGCCCAGGGATCAAGGTGAAGCGAGAACGAGGGTTGTTGAAACGCGAATACAGCCTGAGGAGAGAGTGTGGATGCGACACTGGTCTCCGCTCAGCTTGGCTAGACTCAACTTACTCAAACGTTCGTTGTCCAATTTCCATGTCCTGTTTGACTAATACAACGAAACTACTCAAACCAGACAAATCCTCAGGCTACGCACTGCCTCTCTTTCGGGCTGATTGTTTAACGTTTAACCTTGATGGCCACGACCCAGGACCAAGACCGCAATAACGGCAGGGAGCGACATGGCTAGCGCCAGCATGAAACCTCAAGTCCCCCTCGACTTGGGCGGGTCACTATCTCGACAAAGGTTAACGCCTACCGCCACGACGACCGCGTGATCGCCATGAGAACGAACCAATCACGACTCGGACTACCCTTGCTATGGTCACCACGGGCAAAGACCAACCACCCCCAGTGGCTATGACCACGACCACGACTGCATCGCTGTGAATCACATGTCCAAGTCCATGATCACCGCAACTACGATCACTGCGATCCCTCCGGCTAAAAAAACGACTACGTGGTCGGCAAAGGGTACTAGTAAGGCGAGGTGACCGCAAGGTGAGAGGAAGGGTGAGGTACCATCCCGGCGCTAGAAAATAGGGGTCCAAGGAATTAGCCCAATGCGAACGAGTCTGCAGGGTCGGCACGGCACGCACCCACAGCCATAACTGCGACTCACACGATGACTACGGTTCGACCACGAACGATCTCATCTATGATCAATCAAGTTCTACAACCGCGACCATCACGACTAAACAATCACTCTTTGCGCTAGTGTAACCTCCCACCCAAGCTGTGCTTCAAAAACCGCAGGGTTTAGTATCTGACGATGATGATGATGGTACAGCTGCATGCCATCGGGCCCGAATGATGGGATGGATACCTGTCCATCCCCATGCCGCCTCGACTATCAGAGCGATCAAGCGACAAGCTAACTGAAATATAAACGAAGATTGCAACGCGGCTCAGCGCTCGGCGTTGATGATGATCACCGCAGCTACGCAGCATAGGAGGCACGGGGTATGACATGAGGCCAATCGACGTTTTCACCCCATTGTCTGTCGGCGTATCACAACGACTGCGGCACGCGCCCCGTCATCGGTCTCATAGGGGGCGAGCGCTTCCGAGTCGGCACCGCCGGACAGTAACGTGCTCTGTTGATTGTTGGGATGGTTATGCTTTGGATAATGGTAGGTGCAGATCTTTTGGGAGGTCAACGGAAATGTGTTTTTTCTTTTGGCCCTAGCACGCACTAAGATTCGAGATTTGTGAAATTGTACATTCAGAAAAAGCATCGCTTTGTTGGTGGGGGAACCAGCAGAGATGTCAGCACCGCGTAGTAGGATAGCCCCCACATCATAAGATGGGTTATAGAGTAATGTGGACCGTGTTTCGGTTTCATCAAACTGGTCTGAAACAAGTCCATTTATATTTATGAATGACCCAGACTTTGCAATGCAAATCGGGCGACGGACTTGTTGAACCCATCATGGTCCCCAGGTGTTTGTACCTAACAAGTTGTATCACGGCCAAGTAGCCCTCAGGAAAAATGGCCCGCCCCAGAAAGGGTAACCAGTAGACAATCTCTGTCAGGTAGTAATAACGTGAAAGTACGCTAAAGCAATAATAAGGCACTTCTTACAATGTCATCAAGGACGAGAGAGAAATCAATGATACTCCCCTTACTATGAGAAAGTGGGTAGTGGAGCTCAGGACTACAGTTGTGAAAGGACCATCAGGTGGGATGATTAAATGATGAAATCCGGTAGTTAGGAAAAGGCGAGGGCGTTAGACTTCATAGGCTAACCTTTTTCTCCGGAGTGGACATTCTCAAAAGTCGCACGCAGTCCCAGTTACATCACGTGATCACTTACTAAGGTCAGGGGGGCGTGTCGGGCCGCTCAACTGAGTGAGATGGCTGCGCGCGCGGAAATTGGAACGGGACGTCGGTGATGCCGCAGTTGCTGCACGGTCGTTGCGCGGGCTTCCCTTCGCCAACTTGTGACCTTGTTTACCTCAGAAGTAGACGCAGACGTACTTGTTTTCCTTTGCAAAGTGGTAAGGCGTTCAAAATCACAACATACAATAGTAAGTTAGGAGGAAGAAAAGCATCAAAAAAACGTCAGACAGACTCGTCTCATTGACAAATTCTAAATCCATTTACGATGCTATCTTTGATTGGTCTTTTTTTACACTCCGAAGTGAATTGAATTTCACGTTCAGTCCTCACTTTTCTTCTTCCTCGACCCACGCTGCCGCATCGTTTCTCGCAATGCCCCTTGCTGCCATTTCTCACCAATACCATAGACATGTGTTTCACTCACCACCCGCCGTGGGAGAGCACACTCTCGCAGGTTCCATGCCGTCATAATTGTATCTCAAAGGCTAGATGATGTAGCACGTTGCCCTGAGCGCGCAATATCATTAAGAATGATGCGCTCATCGTCATGAAGCCTATTGCGCCACATCATAAAGC
>QLPA01002064.1:0-35475 GCA_003313945.1 Lactifluus pinguis | reverse complement strand
GAAGGGGCTCAGCGAGGACCGCTGACAGCGCGTTCTCGTAACGTACTGTGTTTACCTCGTCGCCATTGGTCGAAGGTGCGCCCCGCACTGGAGGCGCGGTGACATCTCCCTGTGCCCTAATACTACCAGTAGAGGCGGCGGCCGCGGTAGTAGTGGACACTACTACTAGTGTCGTGTCATCATCATCGGCTTCATCAGCTTCATCATCATCAACGTCGCGACGGCAACAACCCTGCTGCTCCTCTCGGCCTTCTTCTTCTATCATCTCGCTTGTCTTCTCAGTCTCCCCGTTGGACAGTTCGGGGACCGTGACAGGCACCGCTGACACTGGCAGTGGCATGTCGGCGGCGTCGGGGGAAGTAGATGGCGTTCGATACGTCAGCACTTTTAGATCTCGATCGCCCCGACGCCAAGCTTGCCATTGCTCGTGTGTTCGTGGGTCATCTTTGACCACTCGGCTGTATCCTTGACTGATCCGGTTCCAGATGAAAGCGTCGAGTCGGGTGCTACAAGTCATGTCCTCCTTGATGTGCTGCTCCCAATCTTTTGAAAAAAAAAAGGCCATTCGTCAGTTATCGCGTTCCACATTGTTTGTTTCTACATATTATTGTAGCAAGATTGCCCCCAAAGAAAAGAAAAAAAAAAAGAGCTCGCAAAAATATATTTGGCGAGCGCTAAAAAAAGTAGTAAGCATGCTCACCCATATCGGCAATGTCGGGCGAACTGTAAGGAACGCGGCCCTCTTTGAGCTCATCTCGCCAGTACGCGAGGCGCTGATACGCGTCATGACCATAACGCTTGTACGTTCGATGAAGGTATCCGTGGATATGATCGCACTTCCAGTTTTCGTCCAAGTGCCTCTCATGATTCATGTCAAAGACGGACTGCAAAAACTTGCAGCGGAGCCTCCACAGATAAGTGTACTCTCTCAATTCCCTCTGTTTGACGCTGGGAGACCTGTCGGCGCCAAGGAGGAGTCGAGGTTGGCCATCCGAGTAGCACTGGGCCTCGTAAAACGCGAGTCGCTTGTTGATCAGGATCAGGGGAATGGCGTAGTAGCGCGGAATCGCACATCTGTACTCTTCCTCCTCGGCGTGACCGTTGCTTTTTTCCTCGAGAGACATGATCCAGACCATCGTCCAGGGACCATCATCACCCAGATTATAATCGACCTTGCAGCGGGGTACGGATCCGTGCTCGGGGACGAGAAGGCACCTTCGTGACGGATACGGCGTTTCGGTTTTGTACCCAAGTCGATGGGGCTGTAGTCTTTTTCGGCGGGGCATATGAGGAAAATGCGTTGACTAGAGGGACGATGAACGTGAGCGAGTTGAGGTAAAAGGAGCCGACTTGTCCACCACGAGGTAGCCTCGAGGTAGATAACGACTTCGAATTCCGCTTGACCCAGTATTCATCAAAAGCTTTATTGTATACCTTTGCTCATTCGCATCCGAATTCTACTTCAAACGATCCAACAACATCGATTTGAGTCATACAAAGGGGACTTTCTCTCGCAAATAAACTCGCAAGACATATAAGGAAATAAAACGAATGGTTCGAAAGACCAACATGAAAAGGAGGCAGAGGAGCGCATAGCCAGGCCTGATAGCAGCCTAGCCCTGGACCATCCTCAAACTGAGGTATGTGGTCAGGGCGGGCCCGAACAGCCGCCGACGCCAACATCTCCGAGCGACGCACGGTATCAGGCCATCAATACTGAGCGTGCAAGTAAGTGCACGGACATACAATCGTGTCACATGGGATAGGAAGGAAGACACAAATCCCTCGCTAAATGCATATGAGGCCGTACAAGGAACGTACGAAATCATCCAGCGTCCCCCCAGACGCCACCTGCTCGCTGTTGGCGAACACCTCCGTACTTTGGAAAGCTGAACGAGGTATGTGTACCATGCGACATAGGGTTGTTGCTCGAACGACCGGCTGCCATAGATTGATAATACGGCGGGTCGATTGTCGACGATAGCACCATCGAGTTGTCGAGTGCGCCGGACAAGGTTTGTCGTGCGAGGTATGGGTCCGAGAGATGTGACGGTAGAGGAACTTGGTGGGGACTGGAGGCATAAACGACGGAGTCTTCGTACCAGTCGAGATTGGTATGGGTCGCGCCAACCGAAGAGCTAGAAATATGCCTATGGCCACGCTCCACAGACGCAGGGAATGTGTGGGCGTTGATGTGTGTTGACAACTTTTCGTCCGTATGATCATAGGGTGGCCATGGAGCCTGTGTCCCAGATGCTACTGCAGGTAACCCACCAGAATGGTCGCTAGCATGTGTTGATGGGGTGCCCAGCACGGCTGTCTGCAAGCCGGGATGTGCTAATGGTGCCAGCCCCAAGAGAGGTGAACCTGGCAGGGTCCCGCTTGCCTGGTGGCGAGGGCTAAGACCGAGGGCGCTCTCATCGGGAGCCGCGGACCATATGGAGAGACCAGTCGCGCCACTGAACAAGGTCTGTGGTTGCGACGATGAGGATAGTCTTTGATGATGTCGGATTGGGGATTGGAGAGATTGTTGGTGAGTAAAGTGAGGCGGAAGGGAAGGCTTTGGATCAGCTTTGGGTGCAGGTCGTCCAAGGCCCATGACATTGTTCAAAAGATCCTGGGCTGTCGTCTTTGGGGTGCTTGAAGCCTGTCCGGCAACACTACTACTCAACGGTTGCAAGGGGGACACGAATGAGTCAGAAGCGCGCTGAGGCGATGCAACACTGATGCCAATGCTACGTGCTGTCGGGCTAAGAGGGCCAAGGGAACTGAGGCCACCCGTACGACCACGCGAGGTAGATTGGCTTGACACAATCGGCGTGACACTTGGAGGAGATATAGGCCTACATATCGTCGTGATGCAGTGTTAATGTGTCATAGTATATAGGGAGCTCAGATTACGTACCGAGGATTCCAGACGATTTCATCTTGTTCATCCTCTGACGAAGGGACGCCAAGCACCTCCCTAAACGCATCGCCTACCGGGTCTGTTGTCTCTGTCCTGGCGTCTTCTTCTGATTGTCGGTCATCCATTGCTGACTGAGACCCGAGAAGCGGGGATACCCTGTTTTTACCGAGGGCCGTCTCATGAGTCACAGCTAGTTCATTTTCCCCAACAGAGTCGATCAATGAGAACTGAGCCCGGAAAGACTCCATTGGTGTGCCGCAGGTTTCTGCAATTAAACGTGCATCATGACCGATGTCCCAGATACGCATAAGTTGTTCCTCGTTTGGATGAACCTGCTCTGGCGCGCGAGAATCTTCATTTCCGGTCTCGGTCGGGGAGGTGTCCTGTACAAGCATGTTTCCCAGAGGAAGGTATCCACGAGAATCGACATCCTCTTCTAGAGGCTGCTGTAGCTTCGGAAGGCTTGTTGGGGGAAACACCAGAACGACGCGGGTGGCAAAAGACGTATATGCGTCCCAGAATGTAGAGACGCTGCTAATGACAGGGCAACCCTTTGGTTCCTTTGTGGCTTTGCGGGCATCTCCTATAATGTAATCCAGGTTCATTCGCAGCCATTTGCTTGCGATGCGCAAGGCTGGAAGTGTACGACGAAAAGTTGCTGTTATCCGCATCGCGAGGTCTTCCTCCACTATCTTCGCTGCTTCATCAAGCTCAGTAATGCCACTTTGCAGTAATGCGTGATGGAGGGCGAGAAGGTGACTGGCGATTCGTGACTCCATAGAGACGTGACTAGCCGAAGCGTTGACTTTGCGACATTCGCAGAGAGCACCTTGGGCGACTATGACGACCTTGGTGATGGTGTCGATTGAGAGACCTCGATCGGAAACGAGCTCCGAGAATTCCTTTACGACGTTCTCGTCATGTTTAGGGGCAATAGAATCCATCCTATAGAATTTAAATCCTCAACCCTCACCGCAGAGGCAAGTGGACACTGAAACACTCACTCCTCGACGTCTAATCTCCACAATGCATGAAGAAGAATAACATTGTCCTTGAAGGATGAAGGATTAGCCTTTGGCCGGTTGGGTTCTTCGGCCGGTGCTGGTGCTGGCCTGCTCTTTCTTCTGCGTTTCCAAGCTTCCAGGAATTTTGACAATACGTTACCCATATTTTCCCCGGCTGGGTCATACGCAAAGCGCACGCACAGGGCTTTATAATATTGCACGAGGCTCTCAAATGTGTCCTTCTGATAGGAAGCAAGAATAGCGAGCTGGTGCGACGCATTGCCATCGTCTGGCATGAGATCCCGGGCACATTCATAGCAAGCGCGCGCCTTATCATATGTCTTCGTACGGGGAAAATCGGCCTGAGACCCACGCCCGCGTGCATTACGACCACCACGCTCTGGTCCGCCACGGGGTCGTGTGGCCCCTTCATTGTACTGCTCGCGGTAGCGCGCGAGGTCGCCCAGAACAACAAGGGCCTTGCTCAGGGTAGCACGGCGGCTACTACGTTGCGGAGCGGTCGAGGATTGGGACGAAGCGTTTTCCATAGACTCTGGAGGGAAGCGGAAATGGTCATGTTTTTCAGCATCGGCATCATCAACCTCAGGCTCTGTGTCCGTGACGATGGAAAGCGTGGCGAGTGCCGAGCGTGCTTCGGAGAGAGCGAACTGGCGTTGAATGCGCACGACTAGTTGAGTCCAGAACTTCTCCTCGATTGAAAGGAATTGTTTGAAGCGCTGCATAAGCTTGCGGTACTCGACCGGACCTGGCCGCTGCGCTCGCGGGTGTTGTCGTTGAGTTCCGGCCTCGCGAAGAGCATGTTCTAGGGCAGCTATGCGTGTTTTATAAACAGAGATGAGTGCGTAGGACGTCTGCATCCACATGTGTGTTTCTGCATCTTTGGATTCCTTGGCATTGGAATGAACTAGGAGAAGGAGAAGATATTGTTTTTGAAGGCTTATCTGATAATGAGAGCTTTTAATTTGTAACAAGACAGCCAGGCTCACTTTCTGCGTTGAAATTCGACTTCCTTATTCCATGGGTCGCGGTTTTTCAGGAGATCTTTGAGGCCCTGCTGGAGGGCCTTCGCTTCTCTGTCTGCGGTGAGGAGTGCGATCTAAGAAAGATCATTTTGCGGCGTACTTTGCGATAGCGAGAGGATCTTCAGACATGTACGCATACAAGTACGAAGCTAAGAAACTGTGGACATTGAAAAAAAAAGGCTTAAAATTACTGGCACTTGGTGAGAAGTGAGCAGGCTGCGGGCACAGTCCCAAGAGTGACGTGATCGTAACAAATGGTGTGACAACTGTGTGACCAAATTTTAATCAGTCATGTGACCGTTCATCGCGTTGGACGGCATTTTAAAGACTCGCGACGCGTGCGTCTCTCTTTTACTGTATCATCATGGAAGACATGTATGAACCCGATTCTCACATACATGTACCTCTCTTGCTAAGATTTCTCTCTATTCAGCCGTCGAAGACTAGCTCAGAATCCCGCTCTTCCAGTTGGCGCGAACAACAGCAAGAGTCGCACTGTAACTCCCCCTGCGGTCAGCACTGAGAATGCATTAATTTTAAACCCTTTTCTTTAATGATGACATGAGCAGATCGCCTCCTCAAAGGTACTGACATCTCTGGATGCGCAACTACAGCAACCTACGGTGTACACTATATCCGACGATGATGACCGGTATGTCACTGATATCCATCTCAGTTGAGTTTGACCTGATGATGTCGCAAACGTAGGGCTAAGCCGATTGTTGCTCGAAGCCGCACTGGGCCTGCCCAGCCTATTCACATTCCCAGCAATGCAGACCTCCCTTACAATGACCCCTCCAGAGCGACCGGTCACTGGGAGACTTCTCATGAAGGTCTTTACGAATCTCGAAAATCGGTTGTTGAGGCAGAGAAGGATCTTCAGGACCTCTTGCAGCAAAGTTTTGATGGGAAGGAAGATGGTGAGGTCGCTCATAATGACATAGATATGTCCAAAGCTATCGTCGAAGGCTTTCGTGAAGGGATTCGCCTTTTGCCCCACCAGGTGGTTGGCCGAGATTGGATGGCCGAGCGGGAGAGCGGTAAGAAGTACGGCGGTATCCTTGCAGATGACATGGGTCTCGGAAAAACTATTCAGACCCTCGCACGTATCGTTGATGGTCGCCCACGCAAGTCCGACGGAGAAGATGGATGGGCCGCGACCACTCTGTGAGTTGTTACTGATGACATATATTCATAACCTCTGAATTTATTATCAGTGTCATCTGCCCCGTCAGCTTAGTATCTCAATGGGCTTCTGAAATCTCAAAGATGGCGAAAAAATTGACTGTTATTGAGCATCACGGTGCCTCCAGGACAACCAGTATGAACAATATACGGATTCTTTGTGGTTTCGTCTCTG
This sequence comes from Lactifluus pinguis, assembly GCA_003313945.1. Lineage (NCBI taxonomy): Eukaryota > Fungi > Basidiomycota > Agaricomycetes > Russulales > Russulaceae > Lactifluus > Lactifluus pinguis. The sequence goes on along the minus strand of QLPA01002064.1, from coordinate 29,160 downwards.
ATGACTCATTCTTCGCCAGACCCGGAAACCCTAAGACGTGCACACATTGTAGTAACCAGTTATGCCATTGTTGCGTCTGAACACTCTACGTTTCAGCCCAAAAGCAAAGACGAATCCAAGTCCAAAAAGGGCAGTAGCTCGAAGACAGATTCAAGTTCTGACACAGATTCTGAAGCTGACCACTTTGGGCGAACGCTTGGGAGCAAAAAAGTGCCATCAAGTACCAAAAGCAAGAAGAAGGATGCGCTATTCAGAGTGAGATGGTGGCGGATCGTGCTAGATGAGGCGCACAACATCAAAAATCGCAACACTAAGGCCGCTCAAGCGTGTTGCGCTTTGGAAGGCAAATATCGATGGTGCCTGACGGGCACGCCTTTGTGAGTCTCCTCATCGCTTCATGCGATCTGCTATAATGGTTGCATGTATATCAGACAAAATAATGTCGAAGAACTATATTCCCTTCTCAAGTTTCTCCGCATTAAGCCACTCAATGATTGGCAGACGTTCAATGAGCAGATCAACAAACCTGTCAAGAGTGGTCGTTCAATTCGTGCGATGAAACGTTTGCATGTGTGTGCCTTCTTATATCTGTCACTTCTCATTCCATAACAGAATTTCGCGCATAGGTCGTCCTTCGCGCCATCATGCTTCGACGCCGTAAGACGGATGTTCTGAATGGCAAGCCGCTAATTGAACTTCCGGAACGTCATCTGTCCATCGTACCCTGTGATTTCGACGAGGATGAGCGTCAATTCTACTTCGCTCTCGAAAACAAGGTTGAGGAGGCCATGCAAAAGTTCATGAAGAATAATGAAGTCATGAAAAACTATACAAATGTCATGGTATTACTTCTTCGTTTGCGGCAAGGTAAGTCTTTGATCATGTCCATTATTCTTTCGCTCATTGAGTTGGAGTAGCGTGCAACCACCCATCACTCGTCACTAAAGATTACAATGTAGACCGTGAAGCTATTGAATCTCGACCGGCCCCGAAAGACGATCACGAAGATGAAGAGCTTACGACCATGTTCCGGCAGCTTGGGGTTTCCAAGGGCAAAAAGTGCCAGCTCTGTCAGGACGAGTATGTACGATGCCGTTTCTTACTTCGTGTGCTTGTTAACATCCTGTTATTAAGATTGACCCCAGAGAACATTGCCAAAGACGGAGAACACTGCAATGATTGCAGAGAACTCTCTCAGAACGCCCGTCGCAAGTCCCTGTCGCGGGCTAAAGACTCAAACTTGCCACCTGATTCGGCCAAGATCCGCAAAATCCTTGAGTTACTCAACGAGATTAACTCGCGCGAGAATGAGGAAGGGGAATCCCTGAGCGAGAAGACAATAGTGTTCTCCCAGTTTACGACGATGCTTGATATTATCGAGTTATTCCTCAAGGACGCGGGAATCACGTTTGTGCGATGTGAGACCTTCTCTCTGTACGAATATATCATTCAAGTACGTCGCTGACAAGCTACCTTTGCTGACAAGATGACGGGAGCATGTCTAAGGACAAGCGCGAGGTCAGCCTGAACCAGATAAAGAACAACAAGTCCATCAATGTTATTTTGATCTCGTTCAAAGCTGGTAGCACAGGTGAACAAACCATTTACCCCTTCAGGTGCATACGAAAATGTTGACTTACCCCTACGGCTAGGCCTCAACTTGACCGCATGCAACAATGTAATCTTGGTTGACCTGTGGTGGAACCCAGCGCTCGAGGACCAAGCCTTCGACCGTGCCCATCGTTTGGGGCAAACACGTGACGTTAATATATACAAGCTAACGATCGAGAATACCGTCGAGGAGCGCATCCTCGCATTGCAGAATAGCAAGCGTGCTCTCACTGCTGCCGCACTGAGCGGCGACAGGCTTAAGAACCTCAAACTTGGCTTGGAGGATCTCATGGCGCTGTTCCGGCCTGGCAGAGAAGACTACGAAGATTGATTTGTCGCATTGTCCACACTCATACTGCTTTCTTCCTGCATTGATCTTGCTTTCGGGTCCACTAGACTGTTTCATCTATTGCACAAAGTCTGTACCATATACATATCCAATTGAAGCTAGGGTGAAGGTGTCCAAAAACCGGCCACAGGGTTATTCAGAACAATCAGTTACGACCGCTGTTAAGAGGGTCCGTGTGGTCTCGTGAAGTCAATCAGACTTCACGGGCTGAAGGATAAGTGGCAGTTGAGGCCCTTTCTCAGCATCGGAGGACAGTAAAGGACGTGTGACAATGACCGTCTGTCGAGTAACATCGCTCGACGGAACCGCAAGTTCAAAATCAAATGACCGAACGAGAGTAAATAGGAGCGCTTTTGTCCTGATATGGAGCATCGTTGAGGGCGTCGCCACTCCATACGGCATAAACGGGTGACTTACTCGATGATGGCGAAGCGGTAACCGATGCACGCGTGCGGGCCGGCGAGGAAAGCGAGCAGGTTGCTGAAGACACTTGGGATAGCCTTCACAGCCTCTGGAATGTTTTCCCAGCGTTCTGGTCTGCAGGAACGGTAAAACACAATGTTGATGCGTCGCATGCGTAAGCCGAGGACGCTCACCTGAACTCATCGGCATCCTCACCCCATAGCGATTTCAATCTATGAACAACCAGAATCGGAACAATGACTATGTCGCCCTTTCGCACCCTGTTACCCGTCATTCAATAAAAGCAGGGTTGTGGCACACAAGTTGAGATGACCTGCCTGAACTCGTGCCTTTCGACTCCGTGTTGGTCGATGAACGGCTCACTTAATGGGACAACAGTATCTTCCTTGGCAACCCGGTCCGATTGCGGGACTGGAGGATGAAGGCGCAAAACCTCCCTGATTACATAGTCAAGGTATGTCATCCCATTGAGTTCATCCATGGTTGGGGTGTCCGTGTGAAATGCACGGGCCTCTGCATTCAGCTTAGCGTGGACGGCAGGGTGGTTTCTAAGAGCGTAAATGGTCCATGCGACGGCAATGCTAAAGAAGGAGTAAGCCGGTGTGCTGGTCGCTAGGCGGAGCGAGAATTACCTTGTTGTCTCATGACCGGCAATGATGAAGGTTGGGACCTCTTCGCAGTGGGTTTTATCTATATTTATCCTTCTGAGATAACATGGTATGGCACTCACGCGCCAAGATCTCCTCCTCGTTCATTCGAGCGCTGTCCGCTATATCTGTAGCCATGTTTGCCTTCATGAGAAGACTGAGTAGATCGCGCCCCTCAATTTTCCTCTTCTCGAGCCCGCCCTTTGCATCGCTCTCCGCAGCAGCAAGTATTTCTGCCTTCTTCTGGGAAATCAAGGATTTACCAAGAGATTGAATGGCCGTGAGCGTGGTACCTCGTGCACGAGAACGATCAGTCGGCTAGAGAGGGTCAAAAAACCGGTTAAATCCAAGTGAAGAACGACATACAATGAGTCGAGCAGGGGGGAAGAATGCCGGAACCATGAATTTGAGACTGAACGGATCAAATGATAGGAATTTGCGAAGTCCATCGGTCAACATATGGGCCTCATCCAGATAAAGGGACCCGAATGAATGATTGAAGCCTTTGTGAAATCGAATTTTCTTACTCTATAAGCCAATGACATGACAAGGTGTCCCATACCTGCTTCGCCTATAATGTCTAGAGTGATTTTATTGAGCCACAAATACATGTCTAGCTTAACCGATTCGTCAGACCCAGGCGACTGGGATGCCTCTGCAATCAGGGCGTCTCGTAGCTAACACGGCGTAAGCAGTGTACCATGCACAAATAGACAATCAAACCTCATTAGCCTTCTCAACAAACAACTGGGAGAACTCCTTGATTTGAGGGAGGCCAAATGCAGGATTCTGTTTACGTTAAATTAACAAAGGGACGTTATCCAGTAAATGAGAGAGACCATAATTCTGCGCTGTAAAGAACGGATTAGCCTAAAGGTAAAAACCTGGATAAATCTAGCCACCTGTTGTCTGTGCTGTAACCCTATCAAGGGGCGGTCATGGGTCACCGACAATGATAATGTAGACGAGCGATACCAAAAGCTGTACCTTGAACAAATAGCAAGCCTAGAAATGATAATCCACATTAAATGTCAAAAATTCAGAGGAAATCGACCAAACCTCTTCCGAGGATGTCCCCCAATAATGAACGAGCACTATCGCTCTTATCAAACTCAGGAGCGTTGAGAATGTGATTCAACGCGCGGAGATCTGTCGTGTAAAATCTGTTTAACTGCAACGTGTCGGTCGTTGGCACTCGCACACGTAAGTTGAAAGAACACGCACATTGAACCAGCCATAATACCTGAAGACAGGCCCATACTCTCGAACCCACTCCAACTGTTTGTCCTGAGCATCCGGCTCCCAAACGTTCCTTTCATAACTTCCAGTCAACCAATTCACAGATTTTGGTCCGCGGAGATCCTGGATTGGAGCAGACCGGTAAGTAATGACTACGCTCGCGGCGATGTAGATTATGTAGGTGATAGCTGAGACGACAGCAGCTGTAACAACTGAATAAGTCTCAGGGAGGGGGAGGTAGCTTGAAACCAAAGACATCATTTGCGGGTTGCCGAGTGCAGATGCGATGGGGACGCGGATGCGATGATATCTCAGCCCTTTTTAGGGTGTCGCCACGGCGCGCGGTTGGTAAACGACATTTGCCGATAAAAGCTTAAAACTTTTATGTGCCTAATTCTAGTGCTACCGTACAGTCATAATCCTAACTCCCAGGGCTTTTTCCGTTGAGGAGCATTCGACTGACTGGGGGGAGTCTCCTGCCAGCGTTCAGAAACGGTCTAAGACTAAACTATAAAAACCTACGTTGAGCACATCGGGGATGTGCTTGTTGTTCGGAATTTCATCTATCTTTCCTTGTTCAATGGCGGTCTGAAGTTCTGCAAAAGTAAGAGTCCTAGAGGTTTCAGAGCTCTCTATGACGGAATGGTTGCGTGATCGTTCAGCTGAAAATAAAGAAGTATCAGAGATACGCTGGAATGTTCGCTCGATGTTGACCGGTAGCGTCAACCTTCTACTTGTTTAGCATCGGATTCGGATATATTATATCCGTGGGTCCTTGCGAAAATAAGCCTTCCGAATGTGAAGCTAACTGTTAGCCGACGGGGGCTCACTGGTTGAAGTAGAAAACCCGTGATCTCCTCAAAAGATCTTCCTTTGCCTCGCCGGATAGACCGTCTAGTGTACCGCTTGCGTGAAGTGTAGTCCAGCCCGCCTGTTCTGTGTCAGCCAAAGGGTCATGCAGTGTGTCTTGGTTCTGCTCACTTGATAGCCTTGGTCGTCGGCAAAGGAATGCGTAGCATATGCCATCAAATGATCGAAATGGGACTTGCCCGTAGCCATGTTCTACCAAGGATAGTTAGTAAGACATTTGCGGGAGTCGCGGTCACGGTGGCTGCGGCCGCGGATCTAGACCAAGTTAGTTGTATCCATGTCGTAAACGCCCGTTTCATAATTTACGAGTTCTCGCCTTCTGTGAATTCCATCCATCATTATGTCTGGGACAGTAAGCAAGATCGCGGCGGAACGCAATCAGAAGGCTCTTCTCGAGCTGGCAACCAAACCTGGGAATGGTAAGCGTCGCATCTTCTTTACCTCGTCCACTGCACATGCTTCTTTGGCAGGCGCCACTGCCAAGCGAACCCCAGACCTCGCGTACCCTGCACGAATGCTAACATGCCTCCCTTCCCTCGTCTCCCTCGACTCCTGCAGATATATGCGCGGATTGTAAGGCACGGAATCCACGATGGGCCTCCCACAACCTCGGAATATTCATTTGGTATTCTCCCTTATTCATCATTCATCAACCGACACTCAACTTTTTGCAGTGTGAACTGTGCCAGCATTCATCGAAAAATCGGGACACATGTTTCCAAAGTGTGCGTTAGAGCTACTGGTGGAACGTATATATTCAAATGCAGACGCGGTTTTTTTTTAGGAAAAGCTTGACAATGGACCTCTGGACGAAGGAGCAAGTCGAGGTGAGCCTAGCATGCTAGCCTGGTGCCTGTGGTATGAACTCGTTCTTTTGCAGCACATGCGACAGATGGGGAATGTCAAATCCAACCAGACGCACAACCCAGATGAAGTTCGCAACCCCCCGCCAACAAATATGTTAGACGTAGAGCGAGACAGTGAGTTAGAAAAGTTCATTCGAGGTAAGCCATATTTCTACCTCACCGAACCCATTTGATCCTATCTTTTCTTGATGCTTTCAGACAAGTATGAGTTCAGGCGCTTTGTCAAACTCGGAAACCGAACCCTCGCAGACCGATCCGCTTTTGTTGCTGCTCAGCTCGGACCTCCCCGATCTGCCGCAACTATCAAGTTGTCATCTTCTTCCTCGTCAACCTCATCAAATCCGTCACGGTCCCAGACATTACCGCCGACCAAGCCTTCAATCCCACCCTCTGTCTCATTGCCAGCTGAGTCATCTCGGGCATCGACTCTGTCTCAAGATGCTCCAACCGGTACTACGATGGCTCGCTCAGACTCCCAGCCAATATCATCGCAGGCACAGCTTCAACCGCCGCAATCCACATTAAGTGGCGTATGGTCTGATATTGCTTCCTTGCAAGGTCCGACCCAGACATCTACTTTACCATCACAGTACCTCTCGTCCATAACACCGCGTCCAGTACCCATTTCGGCATCGCACCCGAATGCAGGGGGTAGTAGCCTGGGTGCAAGCTTTCCTACCACCACCGGCGTCGCTACGCAGCAAATGCCACCTCTATTCGTCGTTAGCACAGATCCAACCAATCCGTTTGCGTATATGGCAACCCAACAGCAGGCTCAGGTCCATGCCCCGCAGAATAGTTTTCTACCCACTGCGCCGTTCGGTTCATCGCTTCCTCAGCAGCCTTCTTTAGTACACCAGCCGCAGATTCCGCAGATTCAGCAACCTGCTTTCTCACAATCCGTCACAAATCCGTTCTTCAATGCAGCTGCACCTTTTCCGGGCACGCTGTCGCCTCAACCACTTACTCAACCTCAGGCACCTTTGATGTCAAATACTCCATCACCTGGCCCTTTCCTAGGATCTCCATTCCCGCTACCGAATCAAGCCCCGTTTCAGCAGCAGCAGCAGCCGTTGTTCCAACAGCCGACGCATCCACCCTTCCAACCACAGCCACCCCAGTTTGGAAATGTGCAAGCAGGTGGTGCTGCTGTTGCAGGGAGTCCTTATACCAGTTGGTTGACGCAGCAACCGAATACTTATGCAAGCACTCACGTTGGACAGGGGAGTGGCCAATGGGGTGCCATGTAAGATAGTGATTGATTTATTGCTTGATTTTGGATGGATACCGGATTTCAATATGGTTTTTTTGATGACCACGCCGCTCCGCATTAGCAGGTACAATTAGGCCTCAGGCGGTAAGGCTATCTATGATACATACTTCAGCTAGTTCCCCAATTGATCCCCTTGTTCGTGGAGAAGGGTCTGAGTTCGCCAATGCCTTTACGGAGGCGTATCAAAATCAGGATCATGATGAAAACTTGCACTCAACAAGACTTTCAAGCCAACTCAAGGTTCGTGGCAACTGCCGGCGCGCGTCATGTAATTACCGACTTGCCCCTGCGGCCATCATACACTTCTCGGGATAAAATACCGCTGGTAAGCTACCTCCTTGTCCGTCGCGAGCACAGTTGTCACATGGAGAATAAGTTAGTCTCGTGTTTTACGATGTGTGATCAGCTTGGTACGTTTCTATATTCACGGGGTGATCCGGTGCGTTGTGGGTCTCTAATACTCTTTTCGTAGGCATTCCTGTCAAGCTCGAGGAAAGGACTCTGATACCAAACGAGCTACCCTACCCATGCCTATAGTGAACGCGAGTGTCACTCACTTTGTTAAATTGTCCAGAAACCACATTGCAGTCATAATTTGGCCTATTTCTCATGCTTTGCTGTATTGGCCGGCCATAGAGTGGTCCGAGTGGAGGCGACGCGACACGTGAGAAATGGGGAAAAAAGGGGCAAGAGGCAATTGAGTCCATCCGAAGTATTTTAACTCTTCCATCTGTAGCTCACTGATTATGATAAATGATGACGAATCGAGAGTCATCGACTCTGTTGCAGCCCGGAATGGCCGCTCGATCTGTGGGTGAGGTGAGGGTTCGTCACCTGCGAGAACTGAATAAGCGACAAATTTTTAGTGCCCCCAACGGCCCGCGGGAGCGGTCGTTATCCACGTCTACTTATCTTCATGTTCTCCCTCTGCGCTCGATCTAATCCATGACAACATATCACGAACCATCACAACACCGTTTCAGAATCGCGAAATTTGATTCTAAGCAGAAAGATTTGAGCACCCGGAGTTTCTTCTCCACCAAACTTTTTGCGGTAGACTGCACAGCGCTTACTACCGAAGCCGTGGTTCGCGATGATAAAGTATATACAAGATAAGGCCGGAAAACAGGGCACTAAACTTTGTGCTGGGGCAGTTTAGTAAGTGCAACCAACGTTTGGTGTGAAGTGGTAGGTATCCTACTGACAATGCAACCTTTGCTAGTTCTGTTCTCATTGGTGACCCCGCCTTCATTCCCTACGACTTGCGATTCTGACCAGGCCCATGCATACTGAGTATGAGCATGTGGAGCGAAGGTGTGTGAGTTGACGTCGCGTGTAGAGCGAAGGTGAGTCGGATTAGTACACGCGATGCCAACTCACATCCGAACGTGCACCGGAAACCCTATGAGGAGCCTGCAAACTCAGAGCTGATCCCAGCGCAGCAATGGATCTGTCCAAGACGAAAGCAGCGCCTGTGTCACCGCTGCCTGGCAGCCATATTGCTCTTCTGCGAGATAATCGTGCATGCCTAAGACAATCGCGTTTCATGCTACTTTTCAAGCCTAAGCTCGCCGATGTTAAGCGGGTCGATCAAACTGGGAAGCGTTACCTAGTCAAAGGAAGTAAATGAAGCTTTGTCAGTAGAAATGTTGCTTGGTGTTACTACAGCCCTTCAAGTTCTCATTTCTTTCACCTTTACCCCCTCGGTTCACTTTTTTTTTCCCTCCTGGCTGCGGTTTCTTTCGTCCTCCAACTCCAAAACGCTTGATCTGTGCTCAAATGCGTATTATATGGGCCTCCTGTTTCTTACTCTCCGTCTTCACTCTGACACTTGCATCACCGTACCGTCCTGATCTCGTTCAGTATAACCTGAACACGAACCAGAATGCCAAATCTCCTCTTCAATACTCAACATCCAGTCGGAACTCTACCTATACCCCGTCGCCCGACAATTGGCGGTCTATCCCATTCTACACTGTCCTCATGGACAAGTTTGCCGATGGCGATCCTTCAAACAATGATTATTTTGGCACCATGTTTGAGTATGATTGGCGAGAAACCCAGCTGCGTGCCGGAGGCGATCTCAAGGGCTTGGAATCCAAGTTGGACTATCTTATGGGTATGGGAATTAAGGGCATATTCGTCTCCGGTACTCCCTTCATCAATATGTTGTGGCAGGCCGACGGTAAGTGTTCTCTACTTGACCTGTTTCCTTTCATTATGTAACATCTTGAAGGGTATTCCCCCCTCGATTTCACCGTCACTGACCCGCACTGGGGCACTCTCAACGATTGGAGGAATACTATCGATAAGATCCACGCGCGTGGAATGTACTTTATGGCTGACTTCACTCTCACCACAATGGGCGACCTGATTGGCTTCTCCGGGTTTGTGACGATTTGTTTGTCACATGCCTCTTTGCTTATATCTCCACAGCTTTTTGGGTTCTGCTGCTCCATTCGATCTCAAAGAGTACGGTGCTGTTTGGAAGCACCCGAGCTACGCACCCTGGGGCTTCGACGAGTACAAAGATTTCCAAGCACGTGACATCGCATTTGGAAGATCACTCGATCACTGACGCAACGCATTTCACCAGATTGACAATACTCGTAACACATCTTGTGTACTCCCCGAACTCTGGAACGACGATGGCACTGTCGCCACTGTCCACGCCAATGAGTGTCTGGAGTCCGAGTTTGATCAATATGGTGACACGGAAGCTTTTGGTGACCCAGATTGGCAACGTCAGCTATCCAAGTTCACTGGGCAGGATCGTCTTCGTGAATGGAACCCACGCGTCATGGCTAAGCTTCAAGTTTTTTCTTGCATGGTTATCGAAGCCCTCGACATAGATGCAATTCGTATCGACAAGTCAACACAGGTTACTGTTAATGCTCTCGCCCAGTGGGCTGCCTCCGTTAGACAGTGTGCCAAAAGTCTGGGCAAGAACAATTTTTACATCACTGGTGAAGTCACCGGTGGTGATACTTTTGGCTCGCTATTTTAGTAAGTGCTCGCTCGCAAGTGGCCACAATACCGGTAATGACCGAGTAACTTCCCAGCGGACGAGGCCGTACTCCCATGCAGAAACCTTCCGGATTTCTTGCTGCGGCCCTTCTGACCTCGAACCAGAGTCAATATTTCTTGCGCAATGCCTCAATCAATGGCTTGGATGGCGTGGCATTCCATTATTCTACGTATCGCGCCCTAAGCCAATTTCTTGGCATGGGCGGGAATTTACAAGCTGCTTTCGATGTTGACACCAACTTCGTCACTTCTTGGCATCAGATGTTTGTTAACAATGACATGATTAACCCAAACACTGGTGCAGTCGATCCGAGGCATATGTTTGGGACTAGTAATTACGACGTGTTCCGCTGGCCAAGCTTGAAGAATGGAACACAGAAAAGTGTCCTGGCTACCTTTGTAATGACACTTGTCATGCCTGGTCTTCCATTGGTAGCTTTGTTTTAGAAGTCTTCCTCGTCGCCCATGGCTGACTTCCTATACACAGTTTTTCTACGGCGAGGAGCAGAACCTCTACCTCTACGATAATACTGCTCGAAATTACCTCTATGGCCGGCAAGCCATGTTTAGCAACCAGGCTTGGCAACGCCACGGATGCTACCACCTCGGTTCTGACCAATATCCCAATATTCCCCTGGAGCGGGCCCTCCTCGGTTGTACGGATGACTGGAATTCATTGGACCACTTTGACCCAACTACAGACAGTCGCCGCATGTTTGGCCATCTCCTCTATCTTCGTTCAGTGTATAATTCTCTCCAGGATGGCTTTAGCCTTGTTCAACTTGGTAATTGGACCTATTTCACTCAACACCCCGGTTCGGATGCGCCGCCGGCACAAATGGGTAATTGGACCAATTTCATTGAACTCCCCAGTCCGAATGCGACGCTGACAAAAACGGAAACGGGTTTGTGGTCAATCTCGCGATCAGGGATCCCCGACATTCAAACACTCACCGGGAATAACACGGATCAAATTTGGATGCTCTATACAAACGAGAATGTGACGAGCACTTACCAGTTCGAGTGCAAGTCGCCCCAGTCGATTTCGTCACCGTATGTGTCCGGCACCACAGTGCAAAATCTTGTAGCGCCTTTCGAAACCTACACTCTAGAGGACTCCTTCTTGTCCTTCAATAACAATGGCTCACCCCCATTCCAAGGCTGTTTAGCTGAGGTTACTATGGATCCATACAGCTTCAAAATATTGGTGCCTATCGATGAATGGATCCCACCGCGTCCAGCACTTACCAAATTCTCACCTGGCCACGATGCCCGTATTTCATCTGAAACTAACGCTACGAACGTCACCATCTCGTTCGAGTTTAATACTGTCATGAGTTGTGCTGGCGTCACAATGGCGCTATCACTCAACATGTCCTCTTCCGGCCAGCATGAAAGTCCTACCTTTGACCCTAACTCAGTAACCTGTGGGCCGGTTCAAAATCCCGACCCGCCGAGCATTTCAGGCGATGTACAGTCGGTCTGGTTCTGGTCGGTCACACTCCAAAACATGCCTGACGGTATTTTGGCCTTGACGCTTGACAATGCCCCCGCAGGCGATGGACGGACAACCGGGGTACGGTATCAGATTTTCTTGTTCAAAATGCTTTACTGAATCTCATCCTAGTCGAAAGATACGCTGTTAATCCGCAAAGGAGCTTATGACAATGCCGTCGTATTCCCTGCGTCCGCCTATGACAACGGCACTTTCAGATTCTTGAATGGCCAATACACATTTTCACACAAAGCTTACGGTGCGGACAGCTTCCGTTACTCGTGGAATTTCGGACGAAATTGGACACAGTGGAAGAGCTGGGAAGATACGACGTTTATTGATCCAAGTCTCTTCAATCTCCCGGAGAACTTCTGGCCAGGCCAACACATCATCGTGCAATGTAAGTGTGTCATTTCTTTCACTCGTACAGACTCTGAACAATGTCCAAGATTGGAGCGATGCCGCGAAATCTGCTAGTGCTGTGGTTCATGCAGATCACGGCTACGACTTACAACGGCGCGTACCGCAACTGCTCGTTCGCGGGCCGTTCAACTTCTGGGGCTCTGAAGAGGACATTCCTTCGAGAATGACACAGAACAACCAAGGAAAATGGGAGCTCAACATCATGTATTCCTGGCCTACCTATGTGCAACTCAATATATTCGGATACGACGATTATTATTACGGAGACGTGGATGGTGACGGCGTCCTGGACCGTCTCCCTCCCAACACTGCCACGCGCCACCATATCAACATGCCTGCGCCACCATATCCTTACTTGGCCTGGACACTTGTCGTCGACGATGCCGACATGTCGTGGACCCTCCAGCCTCGTGGACGATCTGGGGTGGGTGCTGTGATATTCACGCTCTTCGCCGCTGTCCCTGTCATCACTGGTTCCCTTGCCGTAGCAGTCTTCATGTGGTCATTCTATGGCATCAAGCACAACAGGTGGGGTGTTACGCCGAGCAAAGAGCACGCCAATATCTACCACTTGCTTGGCTCCCTAGGCAAGTCTAGGTCTGACTTGAAGGAGCCTTCAGTCGTGTCGGAGAAACAGACAGAGATTATTGGGTGGCCCGAAGCCAAGAATAAGCGAAGAAAGGTTCTTATTGCTACGCTGGAGTACGAGATTATTGACTGGAAGCTCAAAGTGAAGATCGGTGGTCTGGGGGTCATGTCAAGCCTTATGTGCACGTCGATTACAGACGTTGACCTTGTCTGGGTTGTCCCCAAGGTCAGATCTCTCGAGTACCCAGCTGGGGAAAGGGCGGAACCTATTGAAGTCACCATTTTCGGCCAGTCGCACCTGATCAAAGTAGAGACTCACGTCTTGGACAACATTACCTATGTGATCCTCGATAATCCGGTGTTCCGTGCCCAGACAAAGGCGGATCCGTACCCAACCAACATGGACGATCTATTTTCAGCTATCTTCTACTCCACTTGGAACCAGGCGATTGCCGCGACTGTTCGTCGCTACCCTGACATTGACATCTACCACATCAACGATTATCACGGCGCGCTTGCCCCCATTTATCTGCTTCCGAAGGTTCTCCCGGTGTGTTTGTCTCTCCACAATGCCGAGTTTCAGGGTCTTTGGCCGCTGCGCACAAAGGAGGAAATGAAGGAGGTTTGTTCGGCATTCAATATAGACAAGGATCACTGCACAAAGTATGTGCAATTTGGGAATACGTTCAACTTACTCCATGCCGCCGCATCCTTTATCAGCGTACACCAAAATTCGGTCGGCGTTGCTGGTGTGTCAGACAAGTACGGCAAACGCTCCTGGGCCCGCTATCCCGCTCTTTGGACTCTCAAAACCGTTGACTCTTTGCCGAACCCGGACCCAAGCGACATTGAACCCCCAGATGAGAATACAATCAATGTAGCTGATATAAAAATCGATCAGAAGGCAGAAGCAGAGCGCCCTGAGCACAAAAGGCTAGCCCAAGAGTGGGCGGGGATCAAGCAGGATCCCGACGCAGACTTATTCGTATTCGTTGGGCGCTGGTCCAAACAAAAGGGTGTCGACCTTATTGCGGATGTCATGCCTTGTCTGTAAGTCATTACTTTCTACGTCGGCTGTGACAGCCACTCATTTCTTATAGATTTGAGAAATGGCCATCTATTCAATTGATTACCGTTGGGCCTGTAATTGACCTCTATGGGCGATTTGCTGCAGAGAAGCTCAAACGTCTCATGGAGTTATATCCAGAGCGCGTCTTCTCGCAGCCAGAGTTCACTGCGATCCCCCCATACGTATTCAGTGGGGCAGATTTTGCCTTGATTCCCTCTCGCGATGAACCTTTCGGATTGGTGTCCGTCGAGTTCGGCCGCAAGGGCGCACTAGGCGTTGGTAGCCGTCTCGGAGGCCTCGGCTTGATGCCTGGATGGGTAAGCTTGCTAGTTGAGATCTGTTTAAACATGTCACAGACGTTTGATATTAGTGGTTCCCCGTCGAGTCTATATCTACGGGCCACATGACATCGCAATTTTCCAAGTCAATCAAGCTCGCTCTGAAGTCAACGAAAGAGGAACGTGCCATTCTGCGTGCGCGCTCTGCTGCTCAGCGCTTCCCAGTTGTAGAATGGAGGCAACGCATGGAAGACTTTCATAAACGAAGCATTAACGCGAGCAGACATTTGGCCGGCAACAACGCATGGCGTCAGTCGGACGGTATATCTGGTAGTGACATGGCCATGACCGAACAGGGTGTTTGGGACCCAATCCGCCTGGCTAATCCGCCGCCGCCCGAATCTGACGGGCTGGGTGAACAAGATATAAACACTCCTGGCTACTCCGGTCAAGGGACGTTCTCTCGTAGTGATTCGCTCCTGCAAATTTCACCCCAGGCGCAGGATTGCGACACGAATTCTTTCAGCTCCTATATGTCAGATACGGACTGCAGTTCAGTTTCACTAAACCATGACTGGAACGAACAACCCGATTATGAAGAGTTCTTGGACAGGACCGACCGAACAATCACCAGTGCCCGGACACAAACGTCGGATCCGTTTCTAGAGACCTCATCTCGACTAGCACCCAGCAGTCCTGTTTCTGACACGTCAATCGCCACTCTTTTGGGGGAGAAGATCAATTCTCCTCTCAATAAATCAATGGCCTCGGTGAGACACACTTATCTTTCCATATCACTGTCTTAAACTACAATGTTTGTAGTTCACTGATTCGGATGGAGGCGCCATTGAAGATTTCGTAACGAAGTTGCAGAACTTGTCCGCTGATAACTCGAAGGAAGAGTTGTCTATTGAGAAGTTTCTCCAGAAGAGCGAGGCGGAATTCTTTGGCAAGGTTCGGAAATTCAGGCTCTCCACCGCAGCAAGCCGATTGTCGTTGCGGAGAGACTCGACGTTGGGGAAGCCTTCCCCTTCCCTCGATGAACCTCCACCTGGTACGTTTACTAGTGCTAAGATCGATCAACCCGGACTTCCTACTCATTTGACACAGTTCCCAACACCCAGTCCAACCTGAGTCGCCCCGAGGGTCCGTTGGTCAATGGAGAAGCATGTATAACCATGTCGCGCCTTCAGATCATAATGGCCATAGAGATCGCAGGCTGGCCCCTGTATACCATTGTCATTGCCCTCGGGCAGGTTCTCGGTGCGACAAGTTTCCAGATCACTTTGCTCGCGGGGGCGACAGCTCAGAATAATCTACACCTTTATATTCTGGGTGGCGTCTTTCTCGTCGCGAGTGCGGTATGGTACCTAATGTTCCGTCGGAAGCCTGCTGTCTGGGTCCTTTCTGCGCCATGGCTTTTCTTCGCGCTTGCATTCTTCCTCATCGGATTGCCATCATTGGCTCAACACCTCCACCCAGTTCATCAAATATTGTCCACTGTTGCTACTTGCTGTTACGCTGTAGCCTCTGCGGCAGTATTCATTTTCTTTGGCTTGAACTTTGGGGAGGAAGCCGTGAGTACGCATTTATTGCCAGAATTATACAAGACTGAAGATACGTCATAGGGTGCCTCGACTGACGTGTGGATGTTGCGGGTTTGCTTAGTACAAGGCACACAACAGATCTGGGTGGCTGTGTTGTGGTACTGGGGCGTTCAGGTCCGAGGATTGCGACAGGGTCATTCTCGACCCTGGTGGATTGTACTCATTGTCTGGCCACTCGCCACAATTAGCCTGCTTTTTGCTTACGTTATGTTATATGGCTTGCCAGGTAAGCAATTTTCCTCCGCACCGCACGTCTCAAATGCTTAATGTAGCGCAGAGTACTACCACCAAACTCCTCCAAAGGTACCAAATTTCCTCAGAACGCTCTTCCGCAGAAAGCTTGTCCTTTGGTTCCTGGCATCCGAGGTCCTGCGCGATTACTGGCTATCAGGGGTAAGCCCTTCGCTCCGTTTTCCCTGGTCTTGGCGGTGTTCCAATGCTGTTTATAGCCCTATGGTCGTAACTGGGGTATCATCAGGGCTGTCTCGATTCCCCAATGGCAGATGGCGCTGTTAATCGTTGTCTTCTTTGTCGGCGTTTGGGCCATGATACTGGCTATCCTCGCTCACTTCAGCAAGACACACACGTGGCTACTCCCCGTTTTTGCTGTTGGCCTTGGTGCCCCCAGGTGGTGCCAGGTAAGATTTGGCCTATCTTAATACGTATGATCACAAATAGAGTATTATATAGATGCTCTGGGCTACATCTTCATTTGCCCTTTACATTCCCTGGGCCCACAAAGCAGGTCCTTATCTTGGCATATCTCTTTGGCTGTGGCTGGGAGTTCTAGACGCCATTCAAGGTGCGGGCCTTGGTATGATCCTTCTTCAGGTAAATTTCCGTAATTTATCTTCCCTCCGTCTATAACACCATTTTTTCAGACACTCTCACGTCTTCACGTTTGTGCAACTTTGGCATTTTCTCAGATCCTTGGTTCAATCTGTGTGATGGTTGCCCGCGCCATAGCCCCCAACAGGATTAGCCTGGAAAGCGTCTTCCCAGGTGCTGGAAAATGGGACTTCCAAGACGGGTTCTCAAGAAGTCCAATGGGTTCTCCCATTTTCTGGGCTGCACTGATATGCCAGCTTGTCATTGTCATTGGCTATTTCTGGTTCTACCGCAAGGAGCAGCTTGGTACGTTAATTGATCATTTTGGGAAATGCCATTGGCTGACGTGTACCCCCTAGCACGCCCATGATGTCGGTATTTTTTCTGCCCACTGCTGGGGTAATGCTACTTTGTGTTTATGGACCTGAGGGTCCGGCCTCCCTACTTCTTTGCTCGGCCATGTGGTCATTGTAGTGAGGCATACGATTAGAGTCTAGAATTTGTGGATGTCACGGTTACTGCCGGCATTGGTCGGTCGGAACCGAAAAGTGTCTATATATAGAAATAATGACAAGCTGCACTTGAAAACCACAACGACAAGTTGACAAGGGACATCGTTTGTTTGGGTATAAGGCAGTGCCCATGGGGTTGCCAACTGGCCATCCCTTCGGACCTGTGTGGCATCAAACTGTGTTATAACGACCGCCATCTCAACTCCTAGGCCCGTAGTTCAGACATTCCCCTACCATCATCTTTCTCGCAACGAAACAGCCCGTTGCTACTGTAGCTTGCCTAATATCAGTTCACAAGAGCTCTAACCATGCCCTTGCGTCGTCTTCTAAACACTTTTAGTCGCGCATCGTGCCATCCTGTTGCCGAGCGGAACGTTGTGATGACCGATACCACGGAGTCTACCGTTGCTGCAAACACCTCTCCTACCGCTTTGACCCCATCCCGTGCTACAAACTTGTCTACATCGCTGGGAAAGCGCCGTCATATCGAAATCCGGGAAGAAGACGTTTCTCAACGTACAGCAAGCACGTTTTCAAGCACAGTGCCGTCATCATTAATCCCCAGTCTCCCTACTGATCCCTCCACCCCTGCTACACCGTCAAAGCGGCCCTCTTTTAGTCTCACCCCGATAGATACTACTCAACCCATTAGCGGTGGACTATCGGCGTCCCACCTGGTGCCCCCCTCTCCCGCTCCAACAGAAATCGCCTCGGACGTCGAACCGAAGGAGTTAACCGCCGAGGACTACATGGCAAACCTCTTGGCTGAGGGCATCAAAGTCCGCGATTTCGTTTATGAGCCCGTGCCAAACTCGTGCAAGGCACCCGAGTTTTTCGACCCCTTACCGTCGCTCATTGCTGCCGACTGGCACATGCGGAACCCACAGAAAAACCACGGCCTGTTGGGTGCCAAGACCCTCTTCCGACTCGTTAAAATCGGTTGGCTCTCTGTGACAGACGTTGCGAAACGCGTTCATGCGCGAGAGTTTTCCGCGCTCGCTCAGTACAGCGAGCGTCCCGAAGAGGAGCGGTATCCGTTCGTCGTGGTACCCAATGAACTGATGCCGACGCCCTCCCAGCGAGTGCGCATGCGACGCAATGCCGGCTTTCAAAGTCACCCAGATGACGTGCCAGATCGCGAGTTTTTCGGGTATGACCCGACTGGTCACTCGGACGAAGACCATCCTCTGACACCTCCTGAGGCGGAGGCGGTAAGAACAGTGCGAGCAGAAGAGCCCAAGCCCAAGCGTCGAAAAGTCAAAGCGAAGGCGAAGCCACTGCGCCGGGCGAAACCACTACAAAGGGAGAACTCGTGTACCGAGGTATAGCCTCGTGTTACTGAAGGGATATTTTTCTCAATGTCCTATCTTTTTATGCACCTTCCCCATTGCTTAAAGGTTCTGTTGTAGACCACTGCGGATACTCCGGATAGTGTACTCTTGTGGCTGTAGCGTTAATTTTCCAACTCTACTTGTTCCTGCATGGTTTTCCTTTACGTACTATTACTGTACTGCCAGAATTTGATACCATGATTACCATCTTCACGCCACCCCACCTGGAATATTAGACTGACGTTCTCATAATTCCTTTTTGAACCACCACATTGTGAAGCCGTCCAAGACTTCAGCAGCTTCAGTAAGCGGTATCGCCACCAAAAGGTCTTCATGCGTAATTCAAAGGCATCGGTACCCATGTTGGGCGTGGGCGACCAAATTGGAGAAGGCGACGCCTATCTGGTTGAGGACATTCTTCCGCCTGGGCTCGCAGAAGTTGCATTCGAGAATCTCAGAAAGGAGGTAGCCTGGAACACCATGCACCACCGAGGCGCGTTCTCCTCCGCTGTTCTTTATCTGTTGCACGCTTCACGCTTTATAAAGGTGGCGAAGTGCCACGATTGGTGGCAGTAGAGGGTCAGATTGATGCCGATGGCAAGTAAGGGCCGACTTGCGCTTCATCACCTGAGGCTACCACTTGCAGAGCTAAGAATCTCGTACTACAGCTACCCGATCTATCGCCACCCAGCAGACGAGTCGCCCGCTCTCCGCCCGTTCTCCCCAACGGTATCCCTGATCCGCGCGCACGTCGAGAGAGCGCTACAGCACCCCGTCAATCACGTGCTCATTCAACTGTACCGCACAGGCGCGGACTACATCTCGGAGCACTCGGACAAGACGATCGACGTTGTGCGAGGCTCGCGAATTGTGAACCTTTCGCTTGGCGCGCGACGCACCATGACCCTTCGAACGAAGAAGGATAGCGCACAGCGGCAGGGGCAAGGCCCGGAGGATGATGAGCCTGAAGATGGTACCAGTAATAGTAGTAGTCGCATTGGAGACGAGGTCACGGTGAGGCATACACAGCGCGTCCCACTTCCGCACAACTCGCTCTTCGTCATGGGTCTCACAACCAATGCGCGCTGGATGCACAGCGTGCACACGGACAAACGTCCGGAGCACACCAAGGATCCGGCCGAGCGAGGTCCGCGCATCAGCCTGACTTTCCGCCACATCGGTACATTCCTCACACCGCCGTCGTCCGCGGTCGCGGTGAGCAGCGGTTCTTCGTCTCCCATGGGACTGCAGCATCAGTCCATTTTCGGGCAAGGCGCGACTGGAAAGACCCGCACAGAGGCGCGGCCCGTCGTGTACGGCGGTGAGGAGGCCGAGCGGCTCCTCGCCGTGTTTGGGGCAGAGAATCACCAAAGCGAGTTCGATTGGGACAATGTGTACGGGAAGGGATTCGATGTCTTACATTTTACCGCTCTGCAGGAACTCGGATCCGGGGTTGCACAATAATTAACAACCCATGGCAGTTGGAATGGTCGGAATTTCCACTTGTGTATTTCGTGTCTGTTCTACACTCTGGTTTTGTGTCTCTCATTTGGCCACTATACGAAATGTCATGTACTCGGGTACTGAGATGTTGCGGCTTCTGAGAAATAGGCCCGAAGCCAGGTTTGAAGGTCAAGGCATGTGCTGTTACCAGAATGGGCATCTCTTTCTCACGATGACTAAACAATGCTCACCCCTGGCTGCCACGTGCCAGGTGATTAGAGTGAGATACCACGGGCTCGGACTCGGACGCGTTTAATTGCCTCGCGGCCTCCTCTTTGTCTCTTCCACGTCCACACTTTTCGTTAAGCCACAATGTCTGAAGACATTTCAAGACCGCCGTCTCCTCTTTCCCGTCCAGATTCTCCTAATTTCTTCCCAATGGGTTACTTCAGCCCGCGCCCTACTGATCGACTCGTTCGCGAAGAAGGTTCCGAATTCGCCAATGCCTTCACACTGCTAGGTAACTTTCATCCTCAACCATAGATACCTTCACGCTGATATGGCTGAGCAGACACATTGGAGACATATTGGGATGCACGCATAGATCTCTTGCAACGCAACATATCAAAGCGCAAGGACAAACTCAAGTTGCGTGCCGAACTCGCCCTCAATGAGATGTTCAAGGGGAAACCCCCAAGTCCTGATGCGCTCGCGGAGAACTTTGAGCGTGAAGTCAACAAGTTGAGGCGCAAGGTTTGTAGCATCATGCCTTACTGCTGTCGGCCCCTAACTTCGAACAGGTCTCAACGCGCATGACATCCCTGAGTGCAGCGTGGCAATCTGCCAAAGTCGTCCGTACCCGTGAGAAGATTAGCTTCTTCTTCGGTGTCATGGACCTAGTATTCTCTGCGCTGCTTTTTGGTTTGGCTCCGCAGTGCGTTGCTCACTCGTTCTCCGTGCATTTGTTCATGACCTCTTCAGATATGTCCATATCTCATACACCGTGCATTTACTCTGCCTCCTGCCTTATCGCTCTTATGTCTACAAGAAGCTAAAATGGCACTATTTTCTCTTTGACTTATGTTACTATGTCAACATACTTTGCTTGGTATTCCTATGGATCCTCCCCCAGTCGCCCTCCCTGTTCGTCGCCTGCTACTGTCTCAGCCATGGTGCTGTCGCGAGTGCGGTTATAACGTGGAGGAATAGTCTTGTATTCCATGATGCAGACAAGGTGACCAGCCTATTCATACATGTGTACCCGGCCTTTACATTAATGGTGATCCGGTGGGTTGTTGTACATTTCTTTTTGGCATCTCCTGACCTCCTCTGCCAGGCATTTCTACCCGGGCTGCGAGGAACGCTTCCCTGCACTGAAGGATCTCCCTCATTTACACCCCTGGCGAGCTCTTCTTTTTAGCAGTATCATCTGTGAGTGCGAACCTCACTCGTTTATCTGACATTCTGACTCTTCGCGGGAGACCTGATATGGCAGTTTCTATACTGGAAGGTTTGATTTAAATTTTAATGGGTTTTCAGCCAGTGCTTAACCGGAGCTACAGTTCGTGTATGTTAATCGCCGTAGGAAAGTCGAGTCTGGACAACGTACCACATCATTATCTTGGTTGATTAGCAAGCCCGGTCTAATTGCAAACACCCTCTCCAAGGTAAGGCCGGAACACAGAACGTTGTACTTCATGCTGGGACAGTTTGGTAAGCACAAACAAAGCTTGGTGTGATGCCTCGCTCCATCGTACTAACGACACAATAATTTCCAAGTATACTCTGTTCTCACTGGTGTTCCCCCTGCCTTTATACTCTACGACTCGTCATTCTGGTCAGGCATGTACCTCTTATTCATACTGAGTGTAAGCGTGTGGAACGGAGGTGGATTTTATATCGAGGTTTTTGGACGAAAGTGCGTGGGTTGGCATCGCGCATACTGACATACCTGACAATGACTAGGTTTGAACGTGAGCTGGAAGCGCTGCGCAGGGAGCTTGTGGAGGCACAGACCAAATCTCAGCGCTCAAGCCCAACACTGGATCCGTCCGAGGCAGAATCAGAGCCCGTGTCACCGCTACTCATCGATCCGCCGCTCGACGGGGTGGCAAGCGCAGAGCCCGATAAGTCGACACATGAGGACGAGGGTCTTTCACTGCGATGGGAGGAAACGGAGAAGGATAAGTAATTGCATTCTCAAGCTAGTATACATTCGACGACCCCAGACTGATAATTATGCTGATCTTTTTTTTTTCTCGCGACTCAAGTATCATATATCACCGTATCAACTTTTATAACTTTTATAGAGCAGTAGTAGTGTTTTGTTTACGATTGAACGATACCTTATGGCTTAAAGAACGATAACGCATCTATTAAACTTGGTGTGTGACCAGCGAAACGCCAGCCACGTGACCGCGACTCCCGCAATGTCTCAGTAACTATCATCCCTCCTGGTGGAACATGGCTACGGGCAAGATCATTTCCTGCGCATTCCTTTGCCGACGACCAGGGCTACTATCAAGTGAGCAGAATGTCATGCCAAGACACATGGCCTTTTGGCTGAGACAGAACTGTTTGATCAAGGCGAGGGTTGATTACCCTTCACGCAAGCGGTGCACTAGACGGTCTATCCGGCGAGGCGAAATCACGAGTTTTCTACTTCGATCAGTGAGCCCTCGTCGGCTAACGGTTAGCTTCACATTCGGAAGGCTGTTTTTTGCAAGGACCCACGGAAATAATATATCCGAATCCGATGCTAAACAAGTAGAAGGTTGACACTACCGGTCAACACAGCGAGCACTCCAGCGTATCTCTGATACTACCCCATTTTCAGCTGAACGATCACGCAACCATTCCATTATAGAGAGCGCTGCAGTCGCTGAAAACCCCTAGGACTCTCACTTTTTGCAGCGCTTCTGAACAAGAAAAGATAGATGAAATTCCGAACAATAGGCACATCCCTGATGTGCTCAATGTAGGTTTTTCCAGTTTAGTCTTAGACCGTTTCTGAACGATGTCAGTCGAATGCTCCTTAACGGAAAAAGCCCTGGGAATGACTGTTAAGGTAGCATAGACTATAAGAGTTGCATCCGTTACTTACGTCACGCTCACTCGTTTTGGTACTTCAATGTCCATAATTTCATGTATAAATAGCTGGGGTTTTCCCCCAAAATATAATAACTCTTCTTACCCCTTTACCACATCGTACCGTGACCCGGAACCAAACCTTTATATAGATACATTTCTTTGTTAAGATCATGTGACTGCGCGCGCGGCGACGCCTATTAAAGAGGCTCTTAAGAGAGATATCATCGCCGCACGCCTCGCGCGGGTTCCTTGCAGACATTTACCCGACCCCACATCGCGTTCTCACCCCACAATTCGCAAATGATGTCCTTGGTTTCAAGCTACCTCCCCCTCCCTGACACTCATTCAGTTGTTACAGCTGCTGTCGTTTCGGCCATCACCTACATAATCTACATCCTCGCGAGCGTGGTCATTGCTTACCAGTCTGCTCCAATCCGGGATCTCCGCGGACCAAAATCTGTGAATTGGTTGACCGGAAGTTATGAAAGGGACGTTTGGGAGCCAGATGCTCATGACAAACAGTTGGAGTGGGTTCGAGAGTATGGTCCTGTCTTCAAGTATCATGGCTGGTTCAATGTGCGTGATCTTTCATCTTACGTGTGCGAGTGCCAACACGACACCTTGCAGTCAAACAGAATTTACACGACAGATCTCCGTGCGTTGAATCACGTTCTCAACGCTCCTGAGTTTGAAAAGAGCGATGCTGTTCGTGCATTATTGGGAGACATCCTCGGAACCGGTTGGTAGATTTCCTCTGAATTTTCGACATTTAATGTGGATTATTATTTCTAGGCTTGCTATTTGTTCAAGGTACAGCTTTTGGTATCGCTCGTCTACATTATCATTGTTGGTGACCCATAGCCGCCCCTTGATAGGGTTAAAGCACAGACAACAGGTGGTTAGATTTATCCAGGTTTTTACCGTTGGGCTGATCCGTTCTTTACAGCGCAGAATTATGGTCTCTCTCATTTATTGGATAGGGTCCCTTTGTTAATTTAACGTAAACAGAATCCTGCATTTGGCCTCCCTCAAATCAAGGAGTTCTCCCAGCTGTTTGTTGAAAAGGCTAATGAGGTTTGATTGTGTATTTGTGCGTGGTACGCTGCTTACTAGTACTACGTTTTTAGCTACGAGATGCCCTGATTGCAGAGGCATCCCAGTCGTCTGGGCCTGACGAATCGGTTAGGCTAGACATATTTTTGTGGCTCAATAAAATCACTCTAGACATTATAGGCGAAGCAGGTATGGGGCACCTTGTCACGTCGTTGGCTTAGAGAGTAAGAAAATTCGATTTCACAAAGGCTTCAATCATTCATTCGGGTCCCTTTATCTGGATGAGGCCCATATGTTGACCGATGGACTTCGCAAATTCCTATCATTTGATCCGTTCAGTCTCAAATTCATGATTCCGGCATTCATCCCACCTGCTCGACTCATTGTGTGTCGTTCTTCACTTGGATTAAACCGTTTTTTTGACATACTCATAGCCGACTGACCGTTCTCGTGCACAAGCTACCACGCTCACGGCCATTCGATCTCTTGGTAAATCCTTGATTTCCCAGAAGAAGGCAGAAATACTTGCTGCTGCGGAGTGCGATGCAAAGGGCGGGCTCGAGAAGAGGAATATTGAGGGGCGCGATCTACTCAGTCTTCTCATGAAGGCAAACATGGCTACAGATATAGCGGACTGCGCGCGAATGAACGAGGAGGAGATCTTGGCTCGTGAGTGCCATACAATGTTATCTCAGAAGGATAAATATTGATGAAACCCACTGCGAAGAGGTCCCAACCTTCATCATCGCCGGTCATGAGACAACAAGGTAATTCTCGCTCCGCCTAGCGACTAGCACACCGGCTTACTCCTTCTTTAGCGTTGTTGTCGCATGGGCCATTTACGCTCTTATAAACCACCCTGCCGTCCACGCTAAGCTGAATGCAGAGGCCCGTGCATTTCACACGGACACCCCAACCATGGATGAACTCAATGGGATGACATACCTTGACTATGTAATCAGGGAGGTTTTGCGCCTCCATGCTCCAGTCCCGCAATCGGACCGGGTTGCCAAGGAAGATACTGTTGTCCCATTGAGCGAGCCGTTCGTCGACCGACATGGAGTCAAAAGGCATGAGTTCAGGCAGGTCATCTCACTTGTGTGCACATTCTGCTTTTGTTGAATGACAGGTAACAGGGTGCGGAAGGGCGACTTGATCAATATTCCGATTCTGGTTGTTCATAGATTGAAATCGCTATGGGGTGAGGATGCCGATGAGTTCAGGTGAGCATCCTCGGCTTGCGCATGCGACGGATCAACATTGTGTTTTACCGTTCCTGCAGACCAGAACGCTGGGAAAACATTCCAGAGGCTGTTAAAGCTATCCCAGGTGTCTTCAGCAACCTGCTCACGTTCCTCGCCGGCCCGCACGCGTGCATTGGTTACCGCTTTGCCATCATCGAGTAAGTCACCCGTTTATGCCATATGGAGTGGCGATGCCCTCAACGATGCCCCATAACAGGATAAAAGCGCTCCTATTTACTCTCGTTCGGTCATTTGATTTTGAACTTGCGGTTCCGTCGAGCGATATCACTCGTCAGACGTTCATTGTCACACATCCTTTACTGTCCTCTGAAGCTGAGAAAGGGCCTCAACTGCCACTTATCCTTCAGCCCGTGAAGTCTGATTGACTTCACGAGACCACACGAACCCTATTAACAGTGATTATTCTGAATCGCCCTGTAGCCTGTTCTTGGACATTTTCACTCTAGCTGGGATGTGTATATGGTGTAGACTGTGTAATTTGTGTAATAGATGAAACGGTTCTAGTGGACCCGAAAGCAAGATCAATGCAGGAAGGAGTGTGGACAATGCGACAAATCAATCTTCGTAGTCCTCTCTGTCAGGCCGGAACAGTGCCATGAGATCCTCCAAGCCATGTTTGAGGTTCTTAAGCCTGTCGCCGCTCAGTGCGGCAGCAGTGCACGCTTGCTATTCTGCAATGCGAGGATGCGCTTTTCGACGGTATTCTCGATCGTTTGCCTGTATATATTTACGTCACGTGTTTGCCCCAAACGAGGGCATAGTCGAAGGCGAGCGCTGGGTTCCACCACAGGTCAACCAAGATTACATTGTTGCAAGCGGTCTAGTTGAGGTCTAGCCGTAGGGGTAAGTCCAGATTTTCGCCTGCACACGAAGGGTAAATGGTTCGTTCACCTGTGTTACCAGCTTTGAACGAGATCAAAATAACTTGAATATTAGCTCTCTATCTCGTTCAGGCTGATCTCGCGCTTGTCCTTAGACGTGCTCCCGTCATCTTGTCAGCAAAGCTAGTTTGTCAGCGGCGTGCTTAAATGATCGAAGAATAATGGACATGATCGTACGAGGCTTACCTTGCCGCAAACGAAGAAGCAATACCATGACATTTGCATAGTTTTTTATGACTTCATTATTCTTCACGAACTATCGTACCCTGTGATTTCGACGAGAATGAGCTGCAATTCTACTTCGCTCTCGAAAACAAGTTGAGGAGGCCATGCAAAGGACCAGATGACGTACCGGAAGTTCAATAACTACTAGTGGCTTGCCATTCAGAACATCCGGCTTACGGCGTCGAAGCATGTTGATCTTTTTTTTTCTCGTAGCTCAAGTATCATATATTAACGTCTCATTTATACTTTTTATAGAGCAGTAGTAGTGTTTATTTACGATTGAAACGATACCTTATGGCTTAAAGAACGATAACGCATTACTACAATGCATCCCGGTTCTGGCTTGACCTTCTCAACTTCATCCATCCCGTTTCTCTGCCTTCATGAACAACGACTCAATTACAGTCCGCGTACTCACAACCCAACATCTAGTCCAACCTTCAGATTTTGACACTGATGCACAAGATGCCACCCTTCTTTCTCGAGGCCGCGCGGTTGTTCATGCTGGATGTGGAACCCATGAGTGGCAGACACCAAGAGTTGAATCTAAAGGACCGCACTGGCGAGAGGATGGTGCACCCACCCTTTTGAACATCCAGGTGATCAATACATTTGACTCACACTTAGGTTTTCTTAGGAACGCATTTACATACTTGCACCCCCCTCCGTTGGTATCGACCGCGGTTGGTTCCCCCGCCGTGGTGAGAGAATGGAATGCTAGTCCCTCAGAATCGGAGATATTTTCTACAGTCGATTTACAACCCTTTGAAAGCGTGGTGTTTTTCTCCCCACATCCGGGACACAATAACCGCGACGTTGCAGATCCGGTGGAGGTGGAGGATCGCAATCGAAGCTGGTCGGTCGGTTCTGCACAGCCTCCGGCCAAGCGAATGAAGATGCCAACCATGGAGCTTGATACGGGACCCCTCGACGAGCTCATACCCTTGGTATACGATCCATTTAGACCCATGCTCTTTTTTGCTTACGACGACCTAACAAGCCTCATTACGTTCCCGCACCTTTCAAGCCACCGCAACCCGATGCATTGTCTCATGCTTCACTTGCCGGTGATGCCTCCTCTTCGTTCGCGCCGATTCCACCCCAGACAACGTCTTCCATTGGGGCACTCCTTTCGTCCTCTTATTCTCGTGTCGCCTGGCTGATACCCGTCCGTGGGTACCCGCCTTGGGACGGGGTTTCCGGGGCCAGCGTCGCCCTGGGTCACCTACCAGCACCGGGGGCTGGACACCCGCCAAGCCACGACATCGTTTGGACTCACAGTTCACTTCGACAGTTCTGGACCTTTCTGAGGACTTTCTCAGAAACTCCTGACAGCTTTGCTGCAACAGGTCCATTGTCACTCTCATTCCATGCTGCCCCGCGATGGGCCCCTATTGGATCCCAGCAAGAAACCACGACGCCTGCGACATTGGCCTATCTCCCTGCAAATAGAGTAACAGAGATAACTTCCTCTCATCGATGTGGTCCCTCACTATCGCCAATACGGATCGCTAGTACTCCAACGACTCGGCTCACAGACATTGACAACATAAAGGTATACTGTGATGCTCCCCAAGCAATGTTAGTCCGTAGAGCATTGAGTCATTGGGCATACGAAGAAGGTGGGCGTGCTAAACGCCCCAGTGTTTCTGTGGAAGCGACTCGGGTCCTGAAGTTCTCGAAGCTAGTATTATTGAACGAAAGGGGGGAAGGCATACTTATCTCATAAACATTTTGTATGACCACGACGTGACATGCAATAAAGCCATGTCATAGCCATGCATTGCAGATAATTCTTCGAAAGTAGTAGACTCGATTTGGAACCTTGAAAAAGGTACCAAGTCTCATGTTACACCGTCACTGTGACGCGTGCCAACCAACCGAGTTCACTCCTGCGCGTTCACTGTGACCTCCAGCTTACAGCGGCACTACAGGAGAACCGAAATATCCAGCGGTCTCCCCATTCTCGCATCTCAGAACGAAGTCGCGTCTCACGAGAACCTGCCAGTGGTGGGCCCACCAAAAGGCCACATAGTCGGTGATGTCAGCACCATCCTTTGCGCTCGGCGAACGCGTACTCTGCTATCACGGGCCTCTCATATACGAGGCCAAAGTCCTCAAATGCGAGGTCTGGGATGAAACTAACACAAAACTAGACACGGTCGGACCGCACTACCTTGTGCACTACAAAGGTTGGAAGCAGACGTGCGTCCCCAATCCGCTTTCCCTCACTACCAGCTACACTTTCTGACTTTCCGCTGACCACTTCTTGCTTCTAGCTGGGACGAATGGGTCCCCACGACGCGCCTTCTCAAGTTTAGCGACGCCAATATCTCCCTTCAGAAGGACCTTGCCCGAGCTCAAGCCGCCGCCACTTCGACTAGCGCCTCGGCTTCCAAAACGGCCACCTCCGCGCGGGGCACACAAACAGGAGGGGGGCGACGCAAAGAGGGCGGGCGCGGCACAAAAAGGGGACGAGATGACGACGATGGGACAAGACGACCTGAGATGCGGTTGATGGTGCCAGACCAGCTGAAAGTCCTCCTCGTGGACGACTGGGAGGCAGTGACGAAGAATAACCAGGTGCGCTTATACATCTACATCCTGTCGCATCTGACGTTCTGACCACTCTCGGCGATGGCGCCCCCGCCCCCCTCCTCTCACTCCAGCTGGTCACCTTACCCCGAAGTCCCACAGTCGTGGAAATATTGGAAGAGTTCAGGCAACATGTCCTCAACACTTCACCGCCAAAGTACTCTTCCATATC